>JAYMTP010002158.1:0-20765 GCA_036897365.1 Geranium brycei
TTATTTATTCCACAAAAAAGTTAAAAAATAATATTTTTTAATTTTTCAAATACAGGGGTATTTTTGACATTTAATAAAATTTGTAAGTTAAACAGTATATTTTCTATCTGTTTTAATGGTGTTAGAGTAAAATGACACATAAAAATAGTTTCCCGTATTGAACTGACTCCTAAAATAGTTCACCGTAGTGATCATGAATTATCCCTAACTAATACTATATTACAAATTAACTAAGAGAAGAAATTCGCCTCAAAGCAAATTCGGGTGTCCAAACGTCCAAACTGTAAAACGTGTAGTGCAATGTTGTAGAACATGTAGTGTAAAGTTGTAGAACATGATGAACCCGCACAAAATTGAAGAACCTTGTAGAATGTGTAGTGCAAAGTTGTAGAACGTGATGGACCCGTAGATTCTTTAAGTGTATACTGTAGAACCTCGATACCACGTGTCGCACGCTGAGACAACGCGCGTTCAGATCCGCACTGATCCAACAGCCGTAGAACATTTAGACGTTTAGACGTTTTACAGTCGTTTGTAGCCAAATGTGTCCCAATTAACTAGAAATAATTCTTGCAGCACAGCAATTATCTTAATTAAATGCTATAGTCTTCCTTGTTAGATTTGAACACTTTGATACTGATAAGGTTAGACAAAACTTTGTCCTGGAGTACGTGTTGAAGTTATGTCGTATTTTACTACTAGTTTTCTTGCTAATATTTTTTATTTTTTATTTTTTTTACATCTGTACCGTAACGGATTAATTTGAATTTGTCCTTAAGTATAGTTAGTCGAAATCAATATTATATATCCAAAATCTGGGAAGCTACTGCCTAGGTTAGGAACGTGCCAATGAACCAGGGGCATTTCGGTACTTTAAATACATTACGCGCACATGTTTGGAGATAAAAGCGTAATTTCAACCCTTTATAATATAATGTTGCATTTTTTTCAAACCAACCATCAACGAACTTTCCTCTTTATAAAACCTCACCTGCACGCCACAGACCATTCCTCCTCAAATATCTACCGAATCTTCACATCTCTCTCTCGATTTCACTCATATTTTTTCATACCCACCAAGCGTCTTGCTCATTTGTAAGTAATTACTTGTTTTTTTCTTCGATTTTGATTGTTCACAACGAATCATCATAGTTACAATAGTTGTTTATTGTCAAAAAAAGGAAAAAACTTTAAAACCCAATATTTAGATCTCTGTTAAATCAAGTTTTCAAGATTAACAGGGCTGTTTAGGGTTTCATACATAAGTATAGATCATACCCATTTCTCGATTTTAGCTTATATACGTATTATTGAGCTTGCCCAGATTGTTCAAGGTCAAGACTTTGATTGTTGTCGATAGATATGTCAAAGATGAACCCTAGCGCTTGTATAGGTATATTCAACATGAAACCCTGTTGTAGGGTTCTGATTAGGTGTAAGGGCTCCTCAATTTTTGGGGGTTCTCCCCTGAAAGCTTATAATCGTACCCATTTGGGTAATTTGTCGAAATCACAGTCTAAATTGATCCACCGCCGGCAGTACCATAGATCTTGTTCTCAGGTTTTAGGGTTTGCGCGCGCAAGTGATTTGAATCGGATGGGTTTTTGTGTTTCCGATTCGAGTTGGGGTCGATCTAGGGGTTATAGTACTTGTTGTCGTGCCAATAAGAGCAGTGGTAGGTTTGCTAGAGTGGTACCCAAGGTAGCGTCAGATTTTAGGAACCATTCTACATCGGTTGAAGGTCAAGTTAATCAGAAGAACTTCGAGAGCTTTTACATTCAAGGTGGTTTGAATGTGAAGCCCTTGGTGATTGAGAAAATTGAGACAGGCCCTGATGTAGATAATGAGTCGTGTGTAGATATCAATGATTTTAAAAATGCGAACAATGACACAAAAGTTGAGAGAGAGACGTCGGAGATTGAAAAGGAGGCGTGGAAGTTGCTTCGAGGTGCGGTTGTTAATTACTACGAGGATCCGGTGGGAACTGTTGCCGCTTGTGATCCAGCTGACAAGCAACCGCTGAATTATGATCAGGTTTTCATTCGTGATTTTGTCCCATCGGCACTTGCTTTTCTGCTGAATGGGGAAGGAGAGATTGTGAAGAATTTCCTTCTTCATACGCTGCAGTTACAGGTACTTCCAGATTTTACTAGCGTAATTATTATGCATCTTAAATATGAACATTATCAGATTATCATTTCCCTCTGATTTACTATTGTTATAATTATTACTACTTTTTCACGTGAATGTTTAAGAAGTATAGGTCGTTTGTTGACTTGAAACAGCATGGTATGTACCGTCAAACTTAGTGGTTGCTAACGTTACAACAGTGGCAACTGCTTTTTGTATTCGTTTGACATTGTTTTCAGTAATTTCTGTGGAGATTCACTGATTTCATGCAAAAGTTTAGAACTGTCACATACTTCTATGCCAACTACTTTCATCAATCTATTTGCTTGCCTAAATCCTATACCGAAAAACCTGATGGAAGAATGTGGAATGCCTATAAATATGCCTTGTAATGGTTGCTGCTCTATCGTTAACAAAATAGATGCTTGATGTTAGCATGTAGTAGAGGTTGCAACTTCACGTTGTCATTTGAAGGACTTGAAATGAAGGAGGCTGATAAAACTATTGCTTGCATATAGCTCGTATTTTCATAACTGTGCGTGCCCTTTTAGTTCATACTGAAATATTGTTTTGCATTTATTTATGTCTTAGAGCTGGGAGAAAACTGTGGACTGTTACAGTCCCGGACAGGGGCTAATGCCAGCAAGTTTCAAAGTTAAAAGTGTACCACTTGATGGAGGCAATGGAGCATTTGAGGAAACTTTGGATCCTGATTTTGGTGAATCAGCCATTGGGCGAGTTGCACCTGTTGACTCTGGTAACATAACATAATTAGTAGTCCCATTTCACTTACTGGAAAATGGAAACTTCTGTACTATTTAAAATACGTTGGCTAACTTTCAGGTTTGTGGTGGATTATCTTGTTGAGAGCTTATGGAAAGCTCACGGGCGACTACTCGCTTCAGGAGCGGGTTGATGTACAAACCGGCATAAGGCTCATCCTTAACTTGTGTTTGACAGACGGGTTTGACATGTTTCCTACTCTCTTAGTCGCCGATGGCTCCTGTATGATCGATAGACGAATGGGGATTCACGGCCATCCTCTCGAAATCGAAGTAAGCTCAATACACTGCTCTTAACCGTATAGTTCCGAGTGTCATTTTCCTGACAATTGTGGTTTTACAAGGCTTTGTTCTATTCAGCACTACGCTGTTCCCGTGAAATTCTCATTGTCAACGATAGTACCAAGAATCTGGTTGCTGCTGTCAACAAACGACTCAGCGCCCTCTCGTTTCATATGAGAGAGTACTACTGGGCGGATTTGAAGAAAATCAACGAGATTTATAGGTACAAGACGGAGGAGTACTCCACGGACGCTATCAACAAGTTCAATATCTATCCGGATCAAATCCCTTCGTGGCTCGTTGATTGGATCCCGGACGAAGGAGGCTATTTTATTGGCAACCTACAGCCCGCTCATATGGACTTCAGGTTCTTCACCCTCGGAAATCTCTGGGCCGTTGTTTCATCTCTAGGTACCCAGAAACAGAACGAGGGCATTCTGAATTTGATCGAGGCCAAATGGGACGATCTCGTGTCGCAGATGCCTCTCAAGATCTGCTACCCTTCTCTCGACCACGAGGAATGGCGTATTATCACTGGAAGTGATCCAAAGAACACGTAAATATTCTTCTCTTTTACAATTTTAGCAAAATGATATATATATAAAATTTTGGTTTTCACTTTTCTGTATTGCTTGCAGTCCCTGGTCTTATCACAATGGAGGATCTTGGCCAACTCTCTTGTGGCAGGTACGCTAACAGTTGTTCTAAATGAGGGTTATTATTGAAGATTCTTAATTTATTGCTTCATTGCTTTCAGAGTTACACTAATTGTTTGACGGTAGATGTCTCGAAATACAATTCCTGTCAAATTTGCAAAATTGTTTTGATTTATCCCCCTAAATATGTAATGCGGCGCTGACATGATGTATACTATACATGGACTAAATAGGAGCAATTATACGAAATTTGAACACCAAATTAGAACACTTCATAATACATGCACGAATTTGATGCATTTGGGATAGTTCAAGACTATTTTCAATCATTTTGCTCACTTGCTATTCAAAAAACGAACCGATTTCCATAAATTGGACTTTGGTCATATACTCATATTAAGAATTTGGCCATTTTGTTTGTTGAGTTGATTCTCATTGTGAATTTTGCAGTTCACGTTGGCGTGTATGAAGATGGGGAAGCCGGAGTTGGCGGAGAAGGCGGTTGCTTTAGCTGAGGAGAGGCTTTCGGTGGACCGGTGGCCAGAATATTACGACAGTAAGACGGGAAGGTTCATAGGCAAGCAGTCGCGACTGTACCAAACGTGGACGATTGCTGGTTTCTTGACGTCGAAGATGCTGTTGAAAAACCCGGAAATGGCAGCGTTGCTGTACTGGGAGGAGGACTACGAGCTCCTCGAAACCTGTGTCTGTGCTCTCGCTCAGAATCAGAAGAAGAACAAGTGTTCTCGACTCGCCGCCAAGTCTTAGGGTTTTCTTGTTGGTAACAAGTAGCAATTCTTAGGGATTATTTTCATTCACATTGGTAAAGCTCGGAAAGAATAAGCAGTGAGCACCTTTATTTAGTTTAGAAGGCTAAGTTTTAGTAGGGCCTTATGACTATTTGTATTTTGCTTTACTGATGAACAATTGTGTATTTTGTTACACTAATGAACATTTAATCATTGTATATTTTGAAATGTGAATAGAATATCAGGTTAAATAATAGGTTCCGGTTTTATTAGTAGGTGTTTCAGACTTTAACATTGTATTGGAGTCTGATTTATATTCAGTTGTAGACTCTTATATGGTAAGGCGAGATGTGCAAGTCATGACTCGCAATATGAGAGCGACCCCAAAATTATGGGCGGGTATGGGTCCAAAACCGGACCGAACTGGTCAAGAACTGGACTGGACTCCTCGCTTCTCAGTGTTTAAGAACTGGAATCATAACCATTACATAATGGGTCGGTTCGGTTCTTGATTCTACCTACTAGAACCGGTCGCTTCTTTATTTTTGTCAATTATGCGGTTTAAAGTTCAAATTAGACGATTTTGATCTCGATTTTTAGACAAAATCATGAAATTTGTAGTTATTAAAATGATCTAACAAAAACAAACGTTAAAACTTAATTATTAAAACACAATCGAATTATAAAATTCACAAATAAAATACTGAGAATAGATAAAGTAATATATCCTCCTCGCTTCATTTATCGGTTCACGTGCTCTATCTCAATGTTTCATATAAATTGATGGTCCTTCGATGAAGGTTTAGCGAAACGGTCCGGTTCTGAATATCAGTCAATTTTGTGTTTTAAAAACCGGAACCGAACCAAAAATCTATGGTTCTCATTTTTAGAATCATAACCGGAACCGTTACATGCGGTTCTCGATTCTCTAGTTTTGGGTCAAAAGTGCTCACCCCTAGGGAAGTGAGTCGAGCCCAAAATTTGTTAAGGCTCGACTCGTTTGTTCTACATCAGGCTCGAATTTGGCTTGAGCTCGAAAATTTTGTAACTTTGAGTTCGATTCGGCTCGTTTAAATTATCTTGTAAATATAAATTTCATTAAAAATTACAAACTTTCTAATATAAGCTAGATTTATGTCAAATTGATTTTACCATGCATAAGCATAAGTGCATATTGATTTATGAACATGATTTCATAATGCATAAGAACACGTTGATTTACGTACATGAGAACATATTGATTAATTGAATAATTAAGAAATCGTGATCATAAGAACATTAAACCATAAGAAATTATATGAACGTATTTGCTTACCAATTCTTAACAACAACCAACAATAAAAGTAAAGGTATAAGAACATATTGATTCAACAATTTGGACTCTAAAGTACAACGACCATCGCCAGCTTGCTAAGAGAGAATGCAAAAAACAGATAAAGTTTAAGCCTAATCATGTTTTAATTGTAAAGTTGAATGATATAAATATTAGAAAAGTCAAATGTGATTATCAATCTCGAATCCGGATAAAATTAAGAAATAGATTTTACGAAATCAAAATAATGTATTTGAATGATTTCAATAGGAAAATATTGTTTGTAAAGAAAATATTGTCAAGAATAAAATATATTAAGTTAAACTTTTAAAAATTATAAGTTTGATGTCATCTTTTTTCATCGAAGTATAATCGAGCTCAATTCTCTTGATACACAACTTCGTGATAAATTTAGGTTTTTCACATTAAATAAATTTATCAAAAATATTGTAATTATTATTGTAATTGTATTTATTAAATAAATTATTAATTATTAAAAATATTGTAATTATTATTTATTAAATAAAAGTAATAATTTTTTAAATTTTGAATTGGCCAGGCTGGTTTTAAACCGGTCAGATCTCAAATCAGAACTATTGAGAGCATTTTAGATTTTTTAACAAACTAATTCAGTTAGATTTAACAGAAATTGGGTTAAAATGTCGTATATTTATTCTTTTGGGTATCCCAAATAAATTTTTTGAAATTCGGATACTGATCTTAAAAGTAACATTATTGAGTGTAACCATCTCACATTATTTTTGGTTTTTATTCAAGTTTGTTTAAACTTGTGGACCTATAGTTTTATATAATTTTGAAGGGTTAGATTCATAACTTCCCAAAAATGCACATCTACTTGCTACTCTTTTTTTCTATGTCCATGTACTTAGTACTTGGTACAAAATTGAATAGTACACACCACTTTTTATAATTAATCCTAACAAGTTATAGCCTCAGACTAGGCATCGGCCCATTTGTACTCTTATGGCCTCAAGCCCAATTCAATCACTGGATCAGCCTACAGGCCCTGCACCGATATCCAAATATCAGAATTTCCTATTTTATTATGACAAATAATTATATTATTGTAGTACATTATATCATTTCTTACACGTTAGAGATTATAGATCCAATTTCATTATACACTAGAATTATACAATTGCAATTTTAGGCGTTTTGAGTTATTCTTATTGCCCACCTTTCTATTTTTACTGGAAATGCATACAAAGAATCAAGAAATTTTCGAATAATTTATTTAATCGAAACGATTCTCATTTGACGTCCACCTATTTAATTATTCAAGTCACGTGTATTTATCATTTGAAGTCCACTTATTTATCTTAAAAAAATGCTCATTTGTAGATGTCACACGACGCTATGATGGCAAATAGGAGCCTTCGGGGCCATGGCGGATTTTCATTTTTGTAATATTATTTTTTACATAAATTAATTTACATATGTAATAAAAAATACATATTATGCTATCATTTATAATATTTTCAACTTAAAAATTTTTTAAAATTAATTTGGACAAAACCGGCTTAAATTGGTTTAAAAACAGATCAAATCAGTATAATATCGGCTCAAAACAGCTAAAACAACACGGCGCCATGGCGTGGAGCCTGTGTAGTTTTCGGCGCTGTGACGACTGCCATTTACAACACTGCAAAAAACAAAGTATAAATCATTTTTCCATAATAAACAAAGTATTATTCTACTTTGGTTTTGATCCAAGTTTGTTTAAACTTGTGGGCCTATATAATTTTATAAAATTTTGAAGGGTTAGTAGATTCATCAACTTCCCATCATTTAATGTGAATCCATTAAATATCATCTTCTAGTTTATGTTTTTTCTAACACTTGCCCAATATCCAAAATTGAGTTGTGATGAAGCTGGCCACTCCAATTTAACACCAAACTCACTAAAATGAATGGCATTGCTGATTTATGTTCATAAAGGCATCATTATTGACCCCCACAAACTTTCTTCAAAAAGGGCATAGAATTATTAGAGCAAAGCAACAAGGTAATGAAGGAGCCATGTTAGGGTGTTACCCAAAGATGGATAAAAGTTTGAAAGTGAATGGGCCCTATGTTTGCTCTTACCTAACACACATACTAGCTATGATATCATGAGTAAAGGACATCATCATTTTGTGCTTGAAACCATCCCTCAATGCCCTCTTTTTTTTGGCTACTCACCACACTGTCCATGAGAGAGGATGGCTCATTTTGCCTTGATATTGCAAATGTTTTGACTTATCATAAGTGATGGAGCCCTACCATGAGAATAACACAAGATAGTTTGCTTTGTGGTCCTATCACCATTTTATGCCTTCAGCCCCAATATTGCAGTTTTGCTCTCTCCTTTTTTTATGTGGTCCAATGCCCTCTCTTCACTATCAAAAGTTTCACAAATTTCCAACAAACAAACAAAAACAAATCATTATTCCCTTTGCTATTTCACACTTTTCATCAACTCAATATTTCTTGAAATAACTCACTCACAAACTTTATGATTTACAAAAATATTTTATACCACAAAAAAATCTTATTAGATTGAATACTTTTTCCCGACGATATATGTTGGATATTCAAAACATTTTTTATGAGATATCACAGGTTGCAGAGAAACTGTCTTATTTTTACTCGTTTATAATCGTTAGACTCTCAAATGAGAGACCCGTGTTGAAAATAGAAAGACTATAAATACTTTATCTACTGATGTGAGAGAATTTGCAGAAAATAGTGAATGGACGCAACTGGCACATCAATATAATATTTATGGGCAACACACTTATATATGCGTAGAGGTGTACGGTCCATCATGTCTAAGCTTTGATGCAAGTGACTTTAGTTCTATTTAATTAAAATTATTGTTGACTAACTGAGTGATCTCTAACAACAAGCTCGACATAACTAACTAATAACGTGAGCGTGACATATGTTCACACGAGTTTCCGAGTTTTTTTATTTATATTTGTTTTGCATGATTTACATAGAAATGTATATGTTGCTCAATTATTTCAAGTCCAACATATAGATAGGCTTTGGTTTTGGAAAGGTAGCAATCCCTACAAAAACCTAACATCATGATAAGCCATGTTCCTAAATGCCAATTTTACGTTTGTAGGTCACTTGTTTGCTTCCAAAACTTCAATTCCCATCCTAATTTTGAAAGCTAAGTGCTCAATCATCAATTGGCATTAGGTTCATGTCATAGTCTAACCTAATTTGTGTATTCATTCCTATCTTCATATGCTACTCATCATTAAATGAAAGGGTAGATGGATTGCTAAAATGACCATTAGTGCAATTCAAGCTAAAATGAATCAAACTTTAGTACTATAAATTAACCAAACGACATTCAAAATGAGGAATGGAATGTTATTAAGAGGACAATTGCTGGTAAGATTGGCATAGTAGGTATGATTGTCTAATTTAATAGTTCGAACTAATAACTTTATTCAATAAAAAGCATTTCAACAGTTTTAATAATTTAGTAAAAAAGTTATTACATTCAAGTAGAAAAGACATATTGACTTTTTATCTTACAAATCAATATACAAATTAATCAATATATGCATAAATCGGTCATGGTATATTTGGTTCGTCAAGATAAATCATATATTTCTATAATTAGAGTTTAAATCTTGGTATGTGACCTATTCAGAAGCATGCTTAAGATTATGGGTTAGATCAAGAATTAACTCTTACGATAAAATATACTTATTAATGTATTGCTTGTAAACAAAATATACTTATACACCTTAATGATATATTTATGTTTTTCTAAGAGAAGATGGCTCATATTTAATATTGTCTTGATTCCACTTTTGAAATAATATGGTAGTTACCAAAAAAAATTCATCTCGGTTAATCACAGAAAATAAATGTTATGATTTTTTTCAACCTTTGAATAATCGAAAATTGAATTGTTTGGTAACAAAATTGAAGAAGACGATAAACAATATAAAACACCATTATAAACATTTCACGCGAAGTTTAGGTGAAACAATTTATTAACCCACCTTATAATTAATTTATACATTTTCATAAAATTTAATGTGATGTGAAAGATGTAAAATTCACCTTGAGGGTGAGGAGGGTAATAAATAAAATTGACTTTTCTTACAGTTTGGAAGACCTTTGAGACTCGTCATGTTCCAGATTGAGCTTTGGTCTGTGCCATCCATGCTGTCTTGTCCAAAACTAGAAAACTATACCAAATTATAATATATTACATTATAAAATAAAAATAATATGTGAGACTTAATTCATCTCTTTTCCTTTTCACTTTCTTCTATCTCATCAACCTTCCTTTATGAGATATGGACTTGTATGCTGCTCAATCTGCCCACCTTTTTTTATCCCTCTTTAAACCTTCCTCATTTTTACCATGGTAAAACTTAGACATGAGTTGTCTTCAAATTATTTTACCATATTTTAATTTCATTTTCATTCCTTTGGTTGCTTTATTTTATTATGATCATATTGTAACCGGAAATGTAAAGATAAAAAAGTTAACTTGTACCCGAGCTCCAATAACATAATTAGTTTAGCCAACAGTTCTATGATACTAATCAATATGTTTAAAATATTAGACACAAATTGAATCAAGTGTTAATGAATTTGCACTGACGAACGTGAGGTGTCAAGTTCAAATTTAATATTACACGTCAGATCCTGCTTCTTTTTCCGTTTCTACAAAAAACGATTTGACAAAAAATTATTTATGTTAAATAAATAGCTGACTAAGTCTTTATTAGGGACACCCCAATAATCATTCAAAATAAAAATAAGTTGACCACTCAGTTTGCCCAAATATTTAACAAGTACACAAGTGACATCTCATGATACAAAAATTAAATAAAAAGACAGCAAAGTAAAGGGTGCAGAGTTGATTAATTAATAATCTAAATACTAATCATGCATAGGTATTTTTTTGTGACTTGATCTTGATGATTAATTTGTTGAAATGGAGCATTTATTTTTTTGTATCGATCTCTGAAAATAAAATGGGTATTTTTAATTGTGTAGCAGTGGCAATGACAAAATAAAAATAAGAAGAGTGAGTCACGAGTGAGACTCTTCAGAGAGATATGAGAATATTTATGCTCTTTGGTCAGTTCATCAATTTTCACACCCACACAGCAACAACATATAAAACAACAAAAAGACTCGATACTAATATATATGCCTGCAAAAAGTATATCCATTACTGTCACCATAATAATACAATTATGTATTCAATATTCATTGCCTTTTACACATTCACCTTTTTTTTCTTCTAAATTACATATTTCTTTTATTTTAGGATGAAATAAAACCCTACCCCAATTAAAACAACAAAATTGACCCTTGATTCCAAATAATTTGTCCATTTCTTGCATCAACTTTGAGAGAGATATGGAGTTATTGGGTCTTCCACTCGACAATTTTGAGGAGAGATTTAGATATCGGACTATAGTTTCATCTGATTCGGACACACAGCTCAGGAGGGATAGACAAAGAAGGAGAAGATGAGTTGGACGGAAACGGGGAACGGTGACAGTAAGACTCTAAATCAATAATTTTTGACATAGAGTCTCTATTGAGATGGAAGATAAAGATAACAGACGTGGTACGGGGTCTTACAAGGTCAAGAAAAGGTCTTACAAGGTCAAGAAGACGCGGAGTAAGGCCGAAAAAAAAGGAGATGCGAAGAAAGTAGCAAGAGGGCGAGAAAAAGCTCAATCAGGATAGCGTCAGGGTTAACATAAACAAGCCGACCACGTCGCCAAGAACCTCCTCCTCCTCTTCCTCTTCCTAGTTCCAAATTGGTAAAATCTTGGAGATGAGCCATGCATGTTGATCATTGTGGTGCCTTGAAGGTGACCTGCAAAACAATCATATATATTTATAATAAAAAAACTATATGCATTCTAAAAAGGTCAAAAACTTTTTAGAATCCAAGACTTGCAACAAAAGAAGAAAAGGGTGATTTTTTCATATTATTTTACAAAAGTAAATATATATTGTACAATTTTCTTGAATATATGTGGATCCATTGCAAGAAAATAAGAGGAGATTATTATTATAATTATTATTTTGTAAAATATATATATATTTGAACAAAAAATATATATCCATGAAAAAAGTTGCATACCATGTAAGAGTAGAAGCTTGTTGTGGGTTGGTTTAAAGTATGGAAGATTTTCTCTCTCCTCCATAGCAAGTGAAGTGAAGTTTTAGGGGGAGAGAGAGAGAGAGAGAGAGAGTTTTGAATTTTGGGTGATGAAAAAAGAGAGGAGCAGAGGGTAAGCTTATGAAGGAGAGGTGAGGCACAGCCAGTGGGCTTCATGGACCTGACTGACACCCACTAATAAGGCCCAGAATAAAAAGAATGTACCATTCCCTCCCTCTCCACTTCTGCTTACGTCATCTCTCGCCGCCGGCGCCAGCTTTCACTGCCGGTTTATCAGCAAATTAAAAAAATATTCTCTGTTCTGGACCCGACATTCGAAAAACCGTGTTATCAGTTTTTTAACTTATTTATCAGTATTCGAAGGAAAAATCCGCATCCACCAAAATTTGAACTCGCGACTTCACGTGTACTAATGTGAGCTCTTTAAATGGACATGATTTTTAGTTAATTAATAATTTTCAAGTTATTTTAACTAATATATAAAATAATGTTTTGATTTATAGCCCAAATTTAAATAATCCGCAGATTAAGAACTTTTCAAAGATTAGACTTATAAAATCGTGTAAATTGTTGAAATCCAAAGCACATTATTAGTGAATTAATTTAATCAATCAACTAATTTGAGCTTAGCCTTAGTTGCTCTCTAGCCTTTAATTATATTGGTTCGAGACTTACTGCAATATTTGAGTGAGGTGGGTTAAAAATAGTTACGAATACAAAGAATATGAATACTTAAGCTTTTTGAGATTTCGTGACGTTTGTTCCTTAAAAAATACAAAAGAAGAGACAAAACGAGGTAAATAAGGATACAAAAGAGCGAAAAGGAAATATTAGAAAAAGATGAAGAAGACAAGAACATTAACTTTTATGTGTTGTATTCACCGACCATTATGCATGATTAATTCAAAGCAATTGAGACTTTGACCAACTTAGTGTTCATGCACTAATTGACCTTGACTTCAATTTTTTTGACCATTGTTTTCTCCTAAATCCAAAGTCATATTGGCCCTAAAACAACTATAATCATGTTGTTTTGAGATTATTAACTTAACGTTCGATGTTGTAGTCAAGATACCGACAAATACATTTAAAATAATAGTTTTGTTCAATATTTTATAATCAGAATACAAATTGTATATTGTCCTCTTAAATTTTAAATATTTATTAATATTTAAATATACTGTGATGAAGTGAAATCTAAATCAAATATATTGGATGAAATGAAATCTAAATTAAATAGTTACTTGATTCAAAATTACTTATAGAATCAAGTAATTTTTATTTGAACAATAATACCATTTTTTATCATATCTTGAAATTAAGACTATTTTGGCTCAACTTATTATTTCGGACTTGGACTCAGAATAGAGATTAGGAATGTAGAACTGGGTTTATCATTCATTGACGTTGATAAAATCATTACATTCAGCAACACCTTAGGATGAGAAAAGTGAAGGGCGAAGTTCAAACGAAACAATAATATCTTTTTTATATAGAATTCTATTATGATTTTGAAAATAGGACGATTTTAGCTTAATTCATTATTTGAACTTAGAAAGATTGTAGGTTTTTTTAACAAATTCGTGATAGATGTATAAGTTATTTTCAGGGATTTTATCCTGACAATCAAAACTTTGAGTTTAAAATGTAGACTCAAAATTTAATGAGTTGGATTGGTAATTGGGAGGTGGGAAAATGAGAATCTTGGTGAATGTAATGAAATAAAAGATTAGGCATAGATAGAGGGTTTTGTGGGGAATGGAACCATGAGGAAGCATTTAACACAGTCTCCTATGATTTGGTCAAACATATCATGTTATGTGATTATCGAAGAAATTAATGATAATATTATACCTACTCTATTCTATTCTAGTACTTTTCAAAATCTTTCCATATCGGCTCTTGATCTTGTTGCTTTGACCACAACTCTCTACTCTTGTCATGTCCTTTTGTTTTCCACTTATATATATTTTTTCTTTTATAGACTAATATAATTTGTGTCTGTGATTTATATTTTTGAATGTGAATGGGAAATCCTATCGTCTCTAATCGAGACATTGTGAAAATAATGCAATTAGTATTTATGATTTTGATCTTATGCATGTCTTTATGTGCAACTATCTAAACCTGACTAGCATAATAAAGAGAGTATTACGTATAAAATATATAAATCCTTCCATCAGTCTTAACCTCCGCTTTTATACATAATTTTATGAATATTACATTCTCGTTAGAATTTGGAATGTTGTTGCACGAGGAGATGAATTAAATATAGGTTTGTTGATGATATATGTTAGATATTTGAGATTGTCTGTGGTGAAGTAGTATAAATATAAAAGTGAGTAGAGAAGTGTATTTACTTTTTACCTTCATTTCTTACAATCGTTCCATTATCAATAAAGAAAATATAATTACCATGGATCATAATCATGAATGGATGGACCCCTTATCAAATGTGGACCACTAATTTTATCAAATAAATAATATTTTTTGTATATTAAAAAGGAAATATTTTTTAAGCATTTTTATTAATGATATCTCTAGTGACTTGCTTCATCATATCATAGTCGAGCTCAAATCTTGATACAGTTTGCTGATAAAAGAAATTTTGTCTAGGGAAACCGTGGTGACGATTATTGTTTGGTTGCCTCCCAAGTAACCATGTGACAGTTTATATGATGCGCGCCTACTTGCACAACAAAATCTGTAACTCGTAAAATTGAATGCATCAACAAGAAAGAGAAGCTCGTTAGAAACATACATATCAATCATACAAACAACAAAACTGATTGCTCGATCAGACGACCAAAAATTGCAGACCATCATAGAGATGGTTGAGCTTTTGCAATGAAACAAAAATATATTATATGAAAGTTATGAGAATGTTCTGGTATCTCTAGAATACTAGAGCAGAGGAGCTACCAACACGAAAGCATAATCTAGGAAAAACATTTATACCGTATTCAAGATTATCTCAAAGCGTCAGACAAGAAAACACTAAAAATAGGACATCAGTCAAGGATATTAATATCGTAACATCCATTGAACAGAATTCAAGTGAGACTTAAAAAAGAACTTTTATAAATGACTTTACAAAATTCAGGTTGCTCACACCACATGTGTTTGACTAAGCCCGAGTTCAGACAGGGAAGACACGCTTGTAGGTTTTGCCTAAGCCTCGAGTTGCCCCTAAATAACCCACACAATTAGTGAAAGAAAATCACAATTCTCTCTTGTGATGTTTTAGGTAAGAAAAAATATTTAAAAGATAATAAGTCAAAACAAGTTTCAAGGTGGATGGTGTTATGTTAAATCAACATTGCTACGGTACATAGAAGGACTATGATAAATTATCCAAGAATGTGCTTGAAAGATGGGCTGAGAAACACTTTTGGTGTGATTGTTCAGAAGTTTGTGTATGGCATGATAACATAGAAGTTACAAATGTACTTTTCACCTTTGAGTAAATATAATTTCTTGAAATGTAAAAAACCAAAATTAAGGAAGCAGAGTTTTATTAGTGACTATAAGGCCTTATTGGCCAAGTTGTGTTTATTTTCGATTAAATTTGTAAATCGTTCAGATAATAAGGCAGTAATGCGCATTGCATTGCGATTGCAGCTCGGAGTGGCAATGATCGGAAGTGTGTCCCTAGATCTTTCCAATACAGTTTACTGGTGTACTCTTGAACGACATGTTTTAATAATATCAGACGTGTTGTTGATGATTTGAGCTGAAAATATCTTCACCTAGGTTCTTTTGCATGAAGGGTTTGAATTAGTTAAGACATGGAAATGGTGTCAGTAATTTTATAAGCTTTTGTAATATGTTAAGTAAAATTCTCTCATACATGCTGTAATATTCGGTATTTACCCCAAAGTGAAAGAAAAACACAATGATGGTAACCTGGAATAGGAAAGGCCCACAGCCACAGATGGATGGTGACCTCTCAGTCACTCACCTGAATAACTAATAAATGCAAATTATACCAACTAAAGCCCATTGGGCTTTTCCCAGTACTTTCCTACACTTTGGGCCAATTGGTGGGCTTTCAAAATTTGGCTTTGTTGGGGTAATTCATGAGCATAAGTCTAAAAATAGTGGATCCTAACTTTTTCTTCTTCTTTTTTCTTCTTCTTGTACTACCTTTAAACCCACCTCACCCAAATATTCTGCTGGGCAGGAGCACTAGGCCAAGCTCAAACTAGTTTTTTCTTATTGTTGATTCCTAATTTCCTACCAATCGAATAAAAACAATTCAGTAAGGTTTTCTTAAGGTAAAGAGTAATGAAATATGTTTTATGTATCGAAAAGTAAAACGCTTTCGAAGTTGTCCTTGTGAGTCTCCATGTTTGGAGATTTACTTTAGAAGCGCCTAAAAATAGGATGGAGATAGGGTTTTGGGACTCGGGCTGTAGTTAAAAGGCCCTAAAACCTAAAAAAATATGAGGTTTTGAAATCTAGTTGGAGTTGTTCTTAATCAATGACCGATTATTTTTACGGTAAGAGAGTCTACTCGAACATAAATGTAATCATAATATCAATTCTTTAAGTAAATGTTTTTTTCCAACTAGTTAAGGGCTGGTTGACCATAGAAAGTGGTTGAGAGTGTTTTAAAAATCTCCGACTTGTCTGACTAATCTCTTATTATTTTTCAATTATTTCTCAACCAATTTTTTTATAATTCTTGATTAGTCCTTCAATCATATTTACTTTCCGTTTAATCACATATTAGTCCCCAAAAAGTCATTTCCACCCTGACCATCCCCAAGCAATTTTTAGAACACTGTCGTGGAACCTGATATCCAAGAATCCGAGGTAGAACAACATAAATCAAAGTCGAGGAGGTCATTAGTAGTCTCGTCGTTACAAAGATCTCAGCCTGACAAACATCTGCACATACATATCAGTTTTGAGCTGAGCAATATATACACAAAAATCAACATGTAGCAGAAGAGACTCATGAAGAAGAAGAAACAGGTCCCAAGAAATCACCCTTCAGGCTCACCAATGCCAGAAACTCCCTCTCAGCTTCCATCCACTTCGTCCCCATCACAACGGCCCGAACCACCACATCTTTCCCAATCTTCGACGACCTCTCGCTCACAAACACCGGATTCTCCCCGTGCACAAACTTGTAGCCCGGCATCACCTTGTGCGACAGGTATATGTTCTCGGTCGGTCCACATCTCAAGAACACCCCATCCTTCAGTACCTTGTGCACAGCTCCCTCCAAGATCTCTCCCCTGAACATCTTGAAGGTCAAGCAGCCGAAGACTACGGGAAACAGCACATCTCCCGTTAGCTGCCTGACTTTCCCCTCTCCTATGCTGTCGAGAGTCGTCACAGCGAGAAGGTATCCCAGGTCTTTAGTGGCCTTCTTGTCTGAAAAGGCGTCCAAGAGGCTTGTCATGATCGAGCGCTGGAGCATCAGTCCCTCAGCGTCCAGGTTTTCAGCAGGGATTGTCACATTCCATGGCAACTGCACCGTGAGATGCATCCTTCCTTCCCATTTACCAACAAAATAACCAGAGGTCAAAAGAAACAGTTTTAAACCCGTGAAACAGAGTACAGTAATTAAAATGAGAACTGAGATTTGGCTGCCAAGATTTGACTGCTTTGAGACATCAATTGACGACTTTCAGAGCTCAGCAATGTACATCAAAATCACATATATTACAAGGCATAACCCTATATTGATATAGATTGGTTCTTTCTATTAATTGTCACCAATACACTGTAACAAATATATAGGCAAATACTGATACATTCCAAGCTACCTCAGTCAATATCAGCATCTTCTTTATGAAAAGAGGACACAACTTTTACCCTATCAATCAAAGAGCGGCCTTCATATTTAAGATTAACAAAACTCGAGGACATTTATAATTTGTCAAGGAAGCTAAGAACCATACTTGTGCAAATGAATTCGGTTGTACAGCATCTCATAAGCAGATACATGTTTTCAAACTACATAATAGAGGCACAAGATACCAACTTATTGCTGTCTAACTTTAGCCACAATTCTATATGCATACAACTACATATTATTGATATCACAAGCATCAAATATGTACAGATAGAAAAGATAAGAAAAGTCAACCAAAAGATTTAAACCGTCCACAAGAAAGTTGTTTCTTGTTTGGGGTCCTATAATCATAGAAAATATATAATAAGATAAATTATTTTCTTAAATTGATTCCATAACAAAACCCATCAAAATCACATTGCCATTTACACTAAGATGTCGTTTAATGATGGGAAAACTAACACGAAGGGAAAGTCGACTAGAGAACCTACCATACGGGAAAGTGCACGATACTGAGTTGTGGAACGAAAATACCTTGTTTGGTTGAAAGGGGTAAGAAGTACGAGAAAAACAATTTAGAACAAAGAGGGCGCTAAAAGGTCAACTAACTTCCCTCACTCGAAATCGTTGATGAATCTTTAGAATACCATCCCCCTCTAGGGATTTCAGAATACGGCAGGAAGCTATTCTAAACCCCGGCAAGACATAATCTTTATACTCACTCCATTTCAGTTTTACCCAAACATAGTATTGTCGACTGTTGTTTATCAACCCTTACTCTCCCTTACAAAAAAAGGGTTGCCAAATGACACCTTATATATGACACATTGCAATTTCTATGAATTTAGCCAATTTTATCTCTCAAATCAATCCAAAAATCAACCCATTTCCAATCTTTGTAACTTCCCTCAATGAAAACCCCCAACCAATTACCAAATCTCTCACCAGAGGATAGTATATGCCCATTTTGAGCAACCAACCTAAATTGCAGTATCATGCATGAAGCCATTTCACAATCCAATCATTTAACACCCAAACAAACATATCTTAGCCCAGGGGTGGATCAGCCACCCCTTGCTGCATGTCAAAGTACACAATATGGATTTCGAAGCTTAGACTTTTTAGGGTTTAAAGTTTCGATCAATAGCTTTTGATTTTGCGAAACCAGAAACAGAAAATTCCACCCCCAGTTTCTCAGCAGCTACCAAAGAGAATCAGAAAGCAGTAACTGGAGTTGGCAATACCTGGGTTTCAATGTGGCTGAACCGGAGAGAGAAGCGACGGAGAGTAGGAGGAAGATGGTGCAGACACCGAGAGACGTAGCGAGAGACCTGAAAATCACTGCTCTCTTTCCCAATTTCTTTTGTTCACCGGTTTTACAGAAATGTGCTCGGTTAATGGACACTTTTGTAAAAGGAAATTATTTTATTTATGCAAATTTTGGAGGTCATTGCCATAAGGTTTCAGTTAATTTATATAAATAACGAAATTATCATTAAAAATAAAAATTATTTTTATTTATCAACTAAAACTTCTACAATCAAATGTTACAATTATATTTATTTTAAAATTAAAATTAGAAAAAACGTAGCCCCTTTTTGTAAAATGGGGCATTTAATAGAGAACATTTTACAATTTTCTATATATAAATCTCAACTGATAAAATATAACAAATATATAACTAAATTTATGTATAAAAGTAAATAACATAATATTATATAGTTTGGAATAGTCTTTAAGGGGCACTCTAATAATTTAAGGCACACACTTAAAATTGTGATTATTAGGGAATTGATGAAATTCTTTAAATGGAAAAATCATACAGTTCAAAGTACACTATTCTCCCCAACTTTACAAACAAATGATATTGATCTCCAATTTTCCATTAACATCCAATACAGAAATCAACTATTAAATGTAACACAACACTAACAGTACATGATACCAAAAACCCTTCAGCTATCAAGCAGAGACTCGATCCCTAGTTATGAGACAAGGGAACGAGTAAACCCATTCACCAATAGGTCAAGACACGCGCATATTGAATCTCACGTCTGAAAAGAAACAAGCAAGAAATAGATCCCCTGACACCCTCACGCCCACGGCCTCGGATGAACTCGTCTTTGAGCAGAAAAGGCCACTGATGGACACCTACCCGGTCCGCATACAGGACCGAGTCGGCAGCAGCTTCCACGAGTTATAGCGGCTCGGCTCCGGCTCCCACGAGGAACTCCGAGTCCCCCCGGCGTGATAGTTAAAAAGATGGTTGTTGAGGCGTCTAAGCCAAAGACTAGTGAAGCGGCCTTAAAGTTTGAGGGTATGAAAGACTTTAGGAAGAGTGGGGAATTCCTCCAAGTGTATCAAGAGACAGAAATTTAATCAGAGTTAGTTGGAAGACATGTAACAATAAAAATACCAATACCATATCAATTATTTTTGTTAGGAATTGAAGTTTGATTCCAACATGATAAAATTAGTTGATAGAAAAAAGAATTGCTACAAATTGTTATTTATTTAGAAATAAAAAAAGATAAAAAGTAAAAAATAGTAAAAAAAAAGAGAGATGAGAGGATATCCACCTCACCTCCTCATTTGCCTTCCTCCCTCTAATTCCCTTCCCTTCCATTCTCCCCCAAAAATTCCAGACGACTCGACCGCCAATCCGCCATGGCCGCGACGAAGATCCACATCCTCACCGCCGTGTGGTTCGCGCTCCTCTCCCTGGGTCGCGGCGAGATCAAGGTCCTGAGCATCGCGAGCGACGACCGCCCCATGATCCTGTTCGAGAAGTTCGGGTTCACCCACACCGGGCACGTCTCCATCTCCGCGTCGTCCGTGAACGTGGCGACGACACTGAC
>JAYMTP010002159.1:0-20760 GCA_036897365.1 Geranium brycei
TATATCCAGAGAGAGAGAGAGAGAGAGAGAGAGAGAGAGAGAGAGAGAGAGAGAGAGAGAGAGAGGTAACGGCGTTTGAGGGTATCTGGCAGTTTCTGCATGACGATAGACGGTGGCAGACTGCGAGATTTGGTGAGACTATGGAGAACGAAGGTAGTATTGGGGATCTGCAAGACAAATGGAAGGGTATCCAGATAGAAGAAGAGATCGAAGAACTTTGCCTAGGGGAGGACGAAGAAGGAACCCTACCGGAAGGGGCAAAATTTTGTTTGGTGGGGAAGTTCCTTACTAAGAGGACTTTCGAGCCGAAAGGAATGATGGGGCATATGGCGTTCCTGTGGAGATTGCCAGGAGGTTTAAAGATGAGAACCCTGAGGGCTAACCTTTTTATCTTTCAATTCTTTAGAAGGGATGATTGGAAGAGCTCCAACCCATAACTCTCCCATCGGAAGTAGAGTTATTGAGTATCCCTCTTTGGGTCCAAATTTATGAATTACCGGAGGTGCATAAGACGCAGAGGGCGGTAAAAAGAATTGGGGCGCGTCTGGGGTCGGTCATCAAAGTCGATCTGGCAAATTTTGTGGGAGCTTGGAAGGAGTTCATGCGGGTCAAGGTTGCAATTCCACTGGACCGTCCTCTTTGGAGAAGGGTTAAAATATTGGGGAGTGTTCGAGGGGGAACTTGGGCCGAATTTCGCTACAAGAAGTTACCATCTTTCTGTTTTACCTGCGGAATAATGAGACATATTGATCGACACTGCGCAAAGGAGAGTCGGAGTCGAGTATTAAACCATTTGGATTATGGCTCAGGGCAGGTCTGAGGAATCACAAGGCACTGGAAGGTCAGAATTGGATGAAGGACGATGTGGGGGAAGCTCCACTTTCGATATCATCTAATCAATGCCGAATGGAAGACGAGGGAGAAATGATGAATTAGTCTCCACTACTGAGGTACGAGTTGGGAGTAACAAGGGGAAGGCGCTGATAGAGGGCTGAAGGTCGATGAAAAGGAGAAGGGTAGTAGTTGAAAAGGAAGCAGGAGAGAGATTGGCTCAAAGGAGAAGGACATGGGGCAGAATGAGGAAGTCTCTTTAACGTTGGGGTGGGTTCTTTTCAGGGGACTCACCCAAAGGAATGAGTACTTTATTGTGGAACTGCTGTGGTTTGGGTCGCTACGGGCAGTGGAGTTTTTAATCGGTTTGATTAACCGTACCAGACTTGATTTTGTTTTTTTTAACTAAAACAATGTGTGAGAAATCCAGAGCGGAATAAGTCTGACGTCGAATGGGGTTTGAGGGAGTCATGGCTATGGAACCTGAGTGGAGAAGTGGTATGTGGCGCTTTTTTGGAGGAATAAAAATAAGGTTAAAGTAGTCAGTGTCTCGAACACGCACACCGACGTGGTGATATCGATTGGAGGGGTAGCAAACTACAGGCTGTCTAGGATATATGTTGAAGCTAATAGAAGTTTGCGGTTCATAACCTGAAGTTTAATGAGAAATCTAGCAGAATATACTAGCCTTCCATGGTGCATTCTAGGAGACCTCAACAATATCACTTCTCAAGAGAATCTCTGGGGAGGTGAAAATTATCCAACCAGATTAATATCGGGTTTCAACTCGGCGATATCAGATTGTGGGCTGGAGGACCTCCCGTTGACAGGGTATGGGTTCACTTGGGAGAGGGGAAGGGGGACGGAAGCATGGGTGGAGGCTAGATTGGACAGAGTCCTAGTGACGGAAAACTGGTGAGAGAGGTTCCTGGCAGGAAAGGTGTATCACCTGGAGTTCTCTACCTCCGACTATGCACCGCTGCTCCTCGAGCCTGGAGTTAGAATAAGGGCCAGTCCAATCAGAAAATGCAGATTCGAGAATTGGTGGTTGAAGCAGAAGAAGGTTGTCGCGATAGTTCGGTAGGGTTGGGCTTCTAGTGCGGATTGTCCAGTCTCCCAGCGCCTCCAGATGCTTGGAGCTCAGTTCTCGGTGTGGGGTCGCTCGGAGTTCCGCAACAGTGATCGGGATATTCATACACTTCAAACCGAAGTATATCGGTTATTTTCTCAAAGGTATCTCGCTAGTATTCAGAGCTATGGGGAGAAGGCTGCGAGGTTGGGACGGCTTTGGAAAAGAAGGAGATAGAGTGGAGACAGCGATCGAAGCAGTTTTGGCTCCGAGAAGGGGACAATAACACAAAGTACTTCATGCTAGTGCTTCCTTAAACTTCATAGATAAAAGAGTTAATTACACTTTATTATACTTATTTTTACCGTTTTTACAATTTGCTATACCTATATTAAAAAATTACAACTTACTATACTTATTGCTCATTTTCGTTAGATTGAATTGATGTTGTTGTTAATTTTTTCAAAATGACAAAAATACCTTTTACCCGTATCTTCTCCAACCCACCATTCTAGCAACTTCTCTATCCCTCTCCAAAGCATCGCCGACCAATTAAATGAGAATTAAAAATATTTATTGTGAATCACAGCCATGTTGTAAGAGCAGGAGCATACAAAATCAAGGAAGCATGAGAAAAGATGGCTTCAATTGTTTTGAAGAACAACCAATTCATCATCTAAGCCTATGTGTTTCTGCACAGGACGGAGTGGGTTGGTCGCGGGGTTGGGACTCCACACCCACTGCTCAATTTCGAATCGATCCCCGCCGAATTGATCCAATCCTTGTCGTCGGCCTTTGTACTGCTCAATTTTCAAAAAAGTCCCTCTCCAACGATTCCGCCATCAATAATTGGGACTAGCTACTGGATCGGTGTGAGGTCGTGCCCTACACTTTCGATGACGCTGCGGTGGCTTCCTCCGACGTTGTGATGGCCACCGCCGACACCGCCAAGCAGAACGGCGACTGGTTCTCCGGTATTGCCAACTCACGCAGAGGAGCCAGATGAGCTCCGTTTCAGCATCCTCGACTCCGATTCGGCCTCCTCGGCTCCTTCGCATGAGTTGGCTGCCCCTTCGACGGAGAGCTCGCCGAGATCTAGGGTTTGGATCAATATTCGGCGGATCAGAGTGAGTTGGGTCGCGGGGTTGGGAATCCTTGCTGGTCGGAAAAATCAAAGACCGTCTAAGAGATCTCATCGGAAAAATTCAAGCGAACAGGGATAGGCCAAAAACCTTTCTAAGAATTTCAGGCTCAGTTTCTATCCCTAATTTACAATGTTCTCTATTTTTCCCCAACACAGTTCTCTATTTTTTCAACAATTATATATTAATTAATGCCCTCAATTTACAATGGATAATACTCGTGGTAAATGAAGGAGAAAAAACGAGAAACAAAAAAGTCAAAGATTTAGGGATGGATGCTCATGGAGTCATGGCTATGTGATTTGATCATATCCATTTTAACTAAATTGAAATTAAAAAATATAACAAATCAAAATCCAAGAAAATGAAGAAGTTGGGTAAAATGGCATTACCTTGAAAATTTGGGGAATAATTAGGGGTATTTTAGACATTTCACAATTTAATAAAATTTTTCATCCGAAATTTAACGGTGTTAGAGCAAATTGTAAAAAAAATATAATTAGGTGAGCCTATACAAATGTTTTTAAAATAAGTATAGTAACTTGTAAAAGGGTTCCAACTAGGTATAGTAAGTTGTAATTAACCCTAGATAAAATCAAGAACTCCTCGGGGATTTGGTGTGGCTGGGACTCGAGGCTGCAAAAAGTGATAGTTGACCACTTTAATAATATATTTTCTTCAGAAAATGGAGAGGCGGAACCGGTGTTGAATTTGATTCATCCATCAGTGACAGCAGAGGACAATGAGTGGCTACTCCGGGAGGTTACCACGGAAGAGGTCAAAGAGGCAGTATATAGTATGGATCCGGCAAAGTCTTCGGGTCCGGATGAGTTTACCCCGAGATTTTTTCAGGCATGTTGGGAAATCATTAAGGAGGACATCCACAGTTTGGTAATGAATTTCTTTCAAACTGGTTCTTTTAATCCATGTTTAAATAACACTACCTGGTCCTAATTCCTAAGAAGAAGTCTATGTCATGCCTTTCTGATTTGAGGCCTAATGCTCTATGTAACACTGTGTATAAAATTATTGCGAAGGTGGTGGCTAACAAGCTCCAGCCTTTACTTCCTAAGCTGATTTTGAAATCACAGAGCACTTTTATCAAAGGGCGACTTATAACAGATAACATACTTGTTGCTTTCGAGATTCTCCACACCACCTACGCAGGAAAGTGAAGGGGAGAACTGGTCAAATGTCTATGAAAGTTGATATGTCAAAAGCATACGATAGGATGTACCGACGAGAGAGGTCCTAACTTTTAGGGGGGGCCTCCCGATTGGTCACCGGTTTTGCCTTCTGTGCAGGAGGAGGTTGGAGACTAGCAAGCACCTCATGCTGACATGCATGTGGTCACAGAGCTTTTTTCGGGACATATTCAGGTGGTGGGGCGTGCCATACACCACATCGTAGACGGTCCACGAGCTCTTTATGGGTTGGACAGCCAGAGTCACAGAGAAAGGGGCGCGGAGAGCTTGGAGCAGGTTAATCACTCTGGGTTTCTGGTACATCTGGTTTACCAGAAACGGCAGGATTTTCAGGGAGGAGGTGAAGACCCCAAGTGACATTCTCAAATCGTTGCAGATGCATTCCTACACGCTGATGCATGCAGACGAGAGGCGCGAGATCCATACTTGGACGGGGGAGTGCGTGCTACCTAACTGGTGCGCTAACCCCCAGTTTTGAGGTCACTTCTTTCATAGGCTCTTGTCTCGTTTTGTATTTTCCTTTTTGGGTCATTTTTCCTAGACATTTGTCCTTTCAATTTCCTATTATACATGCTTTATTACTGATAAAAAAACGATAAGATGGAATGGTGTCGGGAATTATGTGTCGTATGGGATTCGGTGTACATTGGGTGACTCTCATAAACATGTGCATCTCAACAGTAAGCTTCGATGTTGCCTCAAATGGTCAAACTGTCCAAATAGCTCCCCCGATGAGGGGATAACGTCAAGGTGATCCCTTGTCCCCTTTCCTTTCTATTATTTGCGCTGAGGGCTTATCGAGACTATTTGAAGAATTTTCTCGTCAAGGACATATAAAAGGAAACACTATATCGAGGAGAGGGCCAGTTATAACCCATATGTTGTTTGCAGATGATAGCTATCTATTATGCGGGGCTACTATCGAAGCGGCATAGAGCATAAAAGAAATATTCTCTATCTACAATGAGTCTTCAAACCAGATTCTTAACCCAATCAAGTCAACCATTCAATTTAGCCCAAGCACGGGGTTGCCATAGAGACAGTATATTGGAAGAAGTCTAGTTTCAGGAGGAGGATGACCCGAAAATGTACCTCGATCTTCTCAATACGATCGGTCAGAATAGAAGAAGAGGGTTTGCCTACCTAATGGACCGCATCTAAGGCAGAATAGGCGATGGAATGATCATTTTTCTCTAAGGCGGGTCAAGAGGTACTCATAAAAGCTATCTTGCAGGCCACCCCCATTTACACTCTAAATATATATTTTTTATTCCCGACAGGGTGCTTAGTGATATTAAGCGGGTCTTGGCTCGATATTGGTGGACTGGAAACGCTGATGGTAAAGGCATCATATGGAAGAGATGGGACGTTCTATGTGGTCACAAGAAATCCGGAGGGTTGAGGTTTTTGAGATTAAGGGAGTTTAACATTGCTCTATTGGCGAAACAAGGTTGGAGATTTCTCTCTAATCCGTACTCTCTAGCCTCTCGATTATTTAAGGCTAGGTATTTCCTGAGAGTCCCGTTTTTATCTACCTCCCTATGATCTAATCCAAGTTATGTGTGGTGAAGTATAATTGTTATTCAGGGGCTGTTAAGGCACTGTTGTCGTGTAGCAATCGGTTTGGGGAGGTTTGGCTTAACAGAGGCTCCATGGTTGGATGAAGGAATCTCTTTCCTGGAGGGGATGACATCAGGAATTGCTGCTCTCTTCGTTCAAGATTTATTCGGGTCCGGTGAGAGAGCATGGAACAAGGAGTTCATTCAAGCTTGTTTTCTAGAAGAGGTAAGCAACTTGATTCTAGCCACTCCTATCTCTATCTCCATAAGATCGGACCAATGGTTCTGGAAAGAAGGGTTGTCCGAAAAATTTTCTAGTTAAATCGGCGTATCGATTCCTCCTTCGAGAAATAGGCATCTGGTCTCATAATCATCAACTGGGAGATTGGAAGAAACTCTGGGAGTTGTGTGTCCCGCCAAACGTTCTATTATTTTTATGGAGGGGGCTGGCCGGGTGTTTACCCATACACGTTAACCTGGCCCGGAGAGGTGTCATTCTAGTCACGAGCTGCCCTTTCTGTGAGTCGAACGAAGAAACTAAATCACATTTATTCTGCATCTGTTCGTCACTGTCAGGAGTATGGAGTCAAATGGGGCTCAACCAAAGCAACAAACCTCTGCTTGACATTTTTCAGATAATGTGCTCCACCCGAGACAAAGAGAGTATAGACAGAATTGGCATGACCTGATGGCGGATCTGGATAGCTCGGAACGACCTTGTCTGGCGGGCGTAGATCACCTCAATAGAGACAATTCTCTTAACAACGGAGAAGTGTCGTAGAGAGTGGATGACAGCTCACCCGATAGGGCCCTCTACCTCTCGGCGTCGGGCTGTCCCAAAATGGAGTCCTCCAGCACCGGGATGGCTAAAGATAAACTCATACGGAGCGATCAATGTCAACGAACGAAGGGCGGGGATTAGCTTGACTATTCGTGATGACGCGGGCGTTGCTTGGGGGCTAGAAACATATCGATCATCGGTCTATCAGACCCAACTATTGCAGAGGCCCTGGCCGTCCTAAATGGGGTGAGATGGGCTCGAGAGAAGGGCTACCAAAATGTAGTATTCGAGTCGGATTGTCTCCCTCTTGCTGAAGGCTTGCAACGGAGATCAGTTATGCGTTATCCGGTTGGAGTGGTTCTCCAAGATTGTCTGTTCTTACTTAATAACTATTGTAAATTTCGTTTCTCTTTTGTAAATAGGTTAGATAACTTTGCGGCCCATATGATGGCCGTCACAGCCCGTTCGGGCCCTGACAGTGAGTTTAGTCTGGGACTATTGCCGGTTGAGCTCAGGCATGTACTTGCAATAGATATGTCATAATATTAATATTGGTTATCTTTATCAAAAAAAATTGAATTTAGTATTTCACAAGAGATATACAATTCTGGCAACCAATTTAATTTTTTTCATAATTTTTGAACTAACTCATTTAAAAGAAATATAAATATAAATTAAAAATACAAATATTTTACAGAAAACAACAGATAGCCACACTAACTATGAACAAAAGACACTTAATCACCCCAACTAGAAGAATAAATACCTAGCTACACATAGAGATTCAAAATTGACACTCAGTTAGAACCATTTGGATAAAAAAATTAATTTTTGAAGTAAAAAGACGAAAATGCCCTTGATCTGACTTCAAATTTTCAAGTCATGTCGTTCTCCTATTTTCTAATCTCCCCTCCTCTATTTCTTCGCCGGCTTCGTCTCCAACCCTCCTACCAACTTCGCTGGCCGGCCTCGCCCTTCTCGCCGTTGACCAAGAGGCTCACCGAAAAATCAGAATTGTTTACATGGACAAAACCTCCTAGGAAACCTCCGGTCTGAGGTTAAATGAGCCATGTACTTAACTTTTTTTTTTCTGTTTGAACTGTGCTTTGATTACTCTTCATTTTCAATTTTGCTCTATAAATATTTTTTGTTCTTACGCTTGAACATGAACAAGTCAAGCGGGTTTATGCTTGCACAATTTCCAGCCGCTGAAATCACATAAAAGCCTTATGTTCCAGTTTAAGGCTCTTAATTACGAGATAATATGATATTTCATGCGAATTAGTTATTAACTTATTCATTTTTTTCTCATTTCAGTGGAGAGTTTTTGGGAAGGTTTCTAAGATGAATAGTACAGAGAGATGAATTATAGTGTTCTAAAAGCTTTAGAGAGAATCTGATTGACCATAGTTTTGTTAACAAAGATCAAGAGCCTGAGTGGGTTTCTGTAATAGCTAGTTTCCACGATGGGTCTATTAGTAGTAGCACATCTTATGTCACGAATGCAAAAATTATCCACTTCCGATCATGCTTCTGTGGTCTCCATGAATATATTTGTGGCCTTGCTTTGTGCTTGCATTGTGCTTGGACATCTTCTGGAGGAGAACCGGTGGATGAATGAGTCAATCACTGCCCTTTTAATCGTGAGTTTTTCTTAATCTCTTAAATTTTGTTTGCTTGATCCAGGGAATTTGAGGCGGCGAAGAAGAGCTTCTCGATGAAAGCTTCTGAATATTTGTTTTTACATGCTTGAATTTCTTACCTTTACGTCTTTACCCCACGTGGCCACAAATTCCCACTACCATTGGCAGTTTTGTATTTAGTTAACTTACTACAATGGAAAGTGGACACTTTGGGTCAATAGCTCTTGGAAAGTAGGATACTTGCTTTAGGACATATGGTATTATATGTATGGTTTCTGAAAAAAAATTGGTAGCTCGTTTAGTACATGATTACATAAATCCTCTATCAATTTATTGCTGTTAAATTAATAATACCGTGCAGAGAAGGGCATATGTAACTATTGTAATTGGTTCTGTCTGCACTGTTTGCAGGGCGTGTGTACTGGAATTGTGATTTTGCTGGTTAGTAATGGAAAAAGCTCGCATCTTTTAGTCTTTAGCGAAGACCTTTTCTTCATATATCTTCTGCCTCCAATTATATTCAATGCAGGGTGAGTTACTATCCAAGAATCCAGTTGTATATTTAGGAAAAGTAAATTCTAAAATCACAGTATTTTTGTTTTGATAACTTTAACTGATTCATTTTCCACCTGTTAAGTGTTTTGCCAGATGGCTTCAATGTTTGACTTGTGTAAGTGGTATTATCTTGAAAATGATAGCTTTTCCAAGGAGTTTGCTTAAGTTGTAGCCTTGACAAGCAATTTTGTCCTATTTAGTAGAACAATTACCACAGTACAACTATTCTTGCGCATCACAAATCAATTTGGCATCAGATTATCATTACACATAAGTAACATGCTGAATATTGAGATATACGACTCTGATCTCTTTTTATATATCAGATTTCAGGTGAAAAAGAAGCAATTCTTCCGTAACTTCATGACTATCATGCTGTTTGGTGCTATTGGCACATTGATATCCTGCACCGTTATATCGTTTGGTATGTAATTCTGTCACGTTTAAATTGGTCTGTAATGGTGTTGAAATACTTTTTATAGCTATTTGAACTGTAACTATGATGATTGACTCAGGTGTTACACAGTTCTTCAAAGAAATGGATATTGGTTCCCTGGATGTAGGGGATTATCTAGGTGATAATTTTACTCCTTTTTTGTTTCACAATTAGCGTTGCATGTTTGATGGTATCTTACTCATCTCTCGTATGGTTTTCAGCAATTGGTGCAATATTTGCTGCTACGGATTCTGTTTGCACATTGCAGGTGGTGTAACATATTAATATATTATAGCTACTAGAGAGTTTCAACCTCATAAGAAAGATAATACTCAGTCTAAACTTGTCTTATTGATTGTACAGGTGCTTAACCAGGATGAGACCCCTTTACTCTACAGTCTCGTCTTTGGTGAAGGTGTTGTAAATGATGCTACATCTGTGGTTCTTTTCAATGCACTGCAAACCTTTGACCTTGACAAGATAGATTCAACAGTTGCTTTACATTTCCTTGGAAACTTCTTCTATTTGTTTCTTGCCAGCACTATGTTGGGAGTGGTTGTAAGTCTCTCTCTCTCTAAACCTTACAAGAGATCTTTCTCCTATTCTCATGTTTTCCTATTCTTGCAGACTGGGCTTCTCAGTGCTTTCATAATCAAAAAGCTATATTTTGGCAGGTATAGTGTGATGAAAGTAATCATGCTGTGTCCATAGAAGTTGCTGCATTAGTTTCCATTCATAGTGTTCATCATACATATGCACTTTTCTTCTCTATCTTATGCATAGTCCCGTCACAAATACGTTTATATTTATATCTTTTCATTAGACATGTAGTTGATTAATGAATCCTTTAAGTGAGGAAATGTGTTGGGCCTATGGCACTGATCATAACAATGATCAGTGCACCTGCCACCAATCATATTGAAATTAACATACTGTAGCTGAAAACTACACACACTCCAAAGTTAATGCTTCACAAAGTCACTGCTATCGCAATATATAAGCCTATATATCAGGTATAAACAGATAACTGGTAAAGACATGACCAAAAGGATACGGCATGTACGTAAAAGCACTGCAGTGACATAACCATGATTAGTGTATATAGTATGATGGCATTCCTTCGAACCCCCAAGTTTTAATGAGCTGGAAAGTCATTGATCACCATTGCTTTACTTTCTTAAAAATCTTTATCTTGTGAGTTTCTTCTTCATAAAGGAACTTTGCCGTATCTGTATTTTATGCTGCAATGTCACAGTTTCAGCTATGGACAATTTGTTCTTATTTTGTTGTCCTTCTCTGGAAAAGTAAAAAATGGTAATAACTTCTGAATTTCGTATATGGTTCAGGCACTCCACAGATCGTGAGGTTGCTCTTATGATGCTCATGGCATACCTTTCCTACATAATGGCTGAAGTAATGTTCTTTACTTTATGGGCAGCATCTGGGTACAAATTGTTTAATTTTTAAAATTCAGTGTTGATGACTAATATGTTCTATCTGGTTACATGCAGCTGTTTTATTTGAGCGGCATTCTCACTGTGTTTTTCTGTGGAATTGTTATGTCCCATTACACTTGGCACAATGTTACTGAAAGCTCTAGAGTCACTACAAAGTATGCGTTCTCCTGCAAATTTAGCATGTATTCTGTTTCTAGGTCCAATGTCTTGCAATTGTTAAATCACTGATTCAAATGGTCGTTCACCTATTGTTTTTATGCTCTTATCACAGGCATTCTTTTGCAACCTTGTCATTCGTTGCTGAAATTTTTATCTTCCTTTATGTTGGCATGGATGCTTTGGACATCGAGAAGTGGAGAGTCGCTAGTAGTAGGTTTGTCATTTTCTCTTCCCTGAGAAGCTACTCTGTAAATTATCACCGTCTGATCAGTCCTCCACTTGAAATTTTATTCCATGAAATTCTCATGCAGTGCACAAAACAGTTTTCCAGGTTAAACATTTGCTTTCTTTTGCATTAGTGTTTATTTTACTTCTTTCAGCCCTGGGACATCTGTTGCAGTGAGTTCAATACTTATAGCTTTGGTGATGGCAGGAAGGGCAGCTTTTGTCTTTCCTCTATCATTCATATCCAACTTGTCTAAGAAATCCACGCATGAGAAAATTAGCTTACAGGAGCAGGTACACCTGTGTTTGTGCAGTTATTATACCTTAACTGTTTCTCTACTAAGTTGATTTAACAAATTATATTCATAATACCTTTTATAGGTTGTGATATGGTGGGCTGGTCTGATGAGAGGTGCTGTTTCTATGGCACTTGCCTACAATAAGGTAATAACTATGCATGAAGACTATTCTTTATGATTATCTTTGTTCACATCTTTGAAAATGAAGGGAAAGAAACGCAGGTAGGAAAATAGGTAGTGCTTGAATTATTTTGAAGACTAAACACCTAACCAACCTTTTTACCTTCTGTCCCTTCTCTCTGCATTTTCCCCAGTTCTGACTACCAAGGAGGCCCGTTTCAATTTTTTTAGTTCCAAAGAGATCTTTATGGTACTATTTATCAAATTTTCATAATGCAGTTTACAAGTGGAGGGCATACTCAATTGCGGGGGAATGCTATCATGATCACCAGCACCATCACCGTTGTTCTTTTTAGCTCAGTGGTAAGATATTTAACCAGACCATTACTTGCATGAACATGACACATTGCATTAGGTGTTGAAAACTACTTGTAATTATCGGGACACTATCCGTTTGGCATATCGTCCAGGTTTAAATGAAAGTATGAGGGTACTATTCTAGTAATAAAAAAAGCATCTGATATGGTTGGCTACTTGAAACCAATTGGAAATTGCTGGAGAGACTTGCATTACATATATATATTAAGCATAATTTTATTATCCAACTCTCCGATCAATGGGAAATTAACTCTCTGATACTATGTATTCAGGTGTTTGGTCTACTGACCAAACCTCTAATAAGGTTCCTGCTGCCCAAACCAACAACGAGCATGATAATATCAGGGTCCTCTTCTCCAAAACTAGAATCGGTTTGTGTAGCACTCCTTGGAAGTGGGCACTTATCTGATGTCGGTGAGCATGGTATTCAGGCAGGCACTTTGCGTGCCCTCCTGGCAACCCCAGCAAATACTGTCCATTTCTACTGGCGCAAGTTCGATAACTCTTTCATGCGCCCGGTGTTTGGTGGCAGGGGCTTTGTTCCCTTCGTTCCCGGGTCACCAACAGATCGAAGTGTCCATGAAGCACATGTTGAGACCAATGGAGGTTCTTAGGGTGGGTGGTGAGAAGGCCATGTTTAAAATGTGGAAGTATTTGTTGGTATATTATTTTGCTGTTAAGAGACTCAGTCTCAGATGGTATGTGTAGGTTTAGTTGGTAGGACTAGTCTGACTGACAGAATAAGTTCCCTTTATTTATGTCTTTAATTTCTGTACATGAAGAAGAGAAGAGCACATGATACTTGTTGCTGTAATCACAATCTAAGAACCATCTACTAATATTAGATTTTGATTCACACAATTCTAGTTTCTCTCTGTCTGTTTTTTGACAGCGGATGTAAAATAGTTCATTTCCTTTTCCTCTAATAATAAGACAGAGACGTCTGCCCGTCTTTTGACTTAAGCTACCGGACTACGCCTCTATGTATATATGGCAGAGTGGAGTTGCAGTAATGGAGATGGAGCTATAATGCAAGAGGATAGCAAAAGTATTGGGTGGGAATGTGTCATTGCCAAGTGAAGTTGAAATGATGGGTTTTGTTTAGTAATTGTATCAGAAACTGGGAGATGCTGGATGCCCCAGCTTCCAAGTACTGCAACTAACTAACTAACTAACATATGAGTGTATTTTCCGATATATTTAATTATTTTATCAATATTTTTTCAAAACTTGGGCTCAATATTTCTTTTTTAAAAAGTAATCCAACTTTTGTTGGCACAAATTATGATTGTTAAAATTCAATCTCGAGTGTTTGATCAGGCTGGCCCTGGTTGACATACATCAACTTAACCATTTTCCCAAGTAAAAAATATCAGTTTATAATAAGATGGTTAGTTTTGAAACTTATAACTTCCAAAAGAAAATGAGTTCGAATATGTACAACCTTACATAACTAGATATAATTAAAAGGTGTCCAATTTCTCTCTCTATCCACGTGTGAAAGTAACACAATAGAAAGAAGATTTTAAAGCACACCGCTTATTTGGAGGTCGAATTTAAAATTAAACTAAATCAAGTCTCTTGGAACCAGTGGTCAATCCTGAAACTGAGCACCATGTAACGGGAAAGCTACGGTGAAGAGAGTAGTATATGGCTATAAACTCCACTAATCCTATTTCATTGATAAACCGTCTCTCAAATTTAAACTGCACAAGATTCTCAATCTTTTTATTTTGGAATTTTTTTTTTGAAATATAATATTTCTTATTCGACACTTATTTATTTTGAACTATTAGCGTATAGTTGGAAAGATCTCATCACAAACACTATGTAGATATTTTTAACATTATCAGTTACCCAAAGGCAAGTTCAATAATCCCAAGATTAATGCGCAAATGAATATTATTGTAAACTAATATATTCGCTCACTTGCCAATTTTCTATCTTTTGTCCAACTATTGCTTTGTTTTATTTGCTAGTCAGAAAACAAAAAATTTATTAAAGGACCAACTCAATTAAAAGTTTAAGTCGTGTAAATTTTGATTAGAAGAGAGAAGAGGAGATATATGAGCCGTGTCCGCGAGGTACTCAGGCTCTGATACCATATTAGAAGACCAACTCAACTAAAAGTTTAAGTTGATAGTTGAAAGACCAATTATAATTTTATATTCTAACAAAATCAAACACCCTCGTTTTACGAGTGGTGAAGCACCACGAAATGTCTGCTCCATTAAAGAGCATCACTCCACACACAACAAAAAGGCACCATCTTTTTATTCCTTAATAAGTAGTTTTGCATGCAACACGTCCAAAATACAAAAAAAGAATCATTGCTTGCTTCTTTGACCTATGAAGTTGGTTATAGTTGACTAGGCATTCTTGGTTTCATTGAACTTTTTCAAATTAATGATGTTCTTACTTGCTTTACAACACAATGACAATAGACAAACCCAAGGACTTCAGATTCAATAATGGCCCACCAACTCATTCATAGCAACTCCAATAAAAGTTGCTAAAATGTAAAAATTATTACTTTATCATAGTTGTTATATTGTCATACTTCTCCGACTTAAATTGTCAAATTTTAATGTAAATATTAATAATTACAACTCTTTATTATTGTCATTCATTAATTGGTTAAACTAATATAATACTATTAAATTTTTGCCAACTGTGCAATAGTGTAGGGATGGCAAAAATACCCAAATCCGACAGGTAATCCATAGGCCCATCTGTTATGTTTGATTTCTTGCGCATATACATTTAATTAATCTCTTATAATTGGTTTTGGTTGCACAATGAGAAAACCTCATGCACTAGATTTCGAAGACTTGAAACACGAAATTGCAGTATTATTTTTCTTTAAAATTAGAATGGACCCTGAATTGATTTGTGATGTTGCAGTAGTTATTTATTTAAAATTAGAATGTGTCATGAACTATTTTAGTGCTTGCTTTATATTACATACACATTATCATGTTTATCATAAGATTTCACCTACTTATTTTTGTTGGCAAAAAGATGTTTCGCTACACCATGTCTTATGCATAAATAACTTAATGTTTTTATGTAAAATTAATTGAGTGATGATCATATAATACATAACGGGTTATATGAGAAAATTGGAATAACGTCTGATTTCGGGACATGTCCAGGATTTGCAAACTACCCGTACCCATCGGGGCAGGTTTCGGGACGGGTTAGCAAAATATCTGGGAATGAGACGGGTTCAGGGCAAGAGACCTAATTTCGGGACGGGGTCTGGGATTACAAGACCCACCCCAATGCCATCCCTAAATAGTGAGTTGCAAATAGGAAAAATGACACTTTTGTGCACCTAACTATACACAATTCCCACTTTCATACCCTACATTTTTTTTCTTTTTTTCAGTACCTTGAATTTTATTTTGGGACAATCTGCTCCTAAAATACTAAAAATACCTAAACTACCCCTGAAATTGAACCAAAATTAAATCTGGTCTAATGGAGAGAACCGGCCCAATTTTTAAAGAGTGTAAAAAGACGAAATTACCCTAAACTATTCATCAAATTTTCAAGTGAATGCCACCCTTACAATTTCTAATTTTTGTATTTTCTCTCTTTGATTTTTTTTGTTTCTATCCCCTTCTCTTATCTCCATTATACAACATTTAATTTCTCGAAGACTCATCGCCATGAGCCGAGCCTAATTTCCCCCCAATCCCATCTCCGGAGAAACAAACCCTAATTTTGGGGATTTGATTTCTCCTAAAATGGGCACGAGAGGGTTCGCCGAAGGTGGAATCGTTGTCGTGGTCGCTGGCTGCTCCACCCTCCCCCTTGACCTCATCAAGGGAAGGATGCAGCTCCAGGGCGAGATGCTCCGGCCAGCCTGCCGCAGATCTCTACAGATGTTTCCTCCGCCTCCTCGCTCGGGGCCGATCTCAGTGGGATCTTAGATCATCCACACCGAAGGCGCCGCTGCCCTCTTCTCCGGCGTCTCCGCCACCGTGCTCCGCCACACGCTATACTCCACCACCGGGATGGGCCTCTACAGCCTCCTCAAGGAGCGGTGGACCGATGAGGACTTCGACACCATGCTGAATCTGTTATTGAATGTTGTATGAATAGAGATAAGAGAAGGAGATATAAACAAAAAAAAATCAAAGAGAAAAAAAAAATAGAAATTGAAAGGGTGACATTCACTTGAAAATTTGATGAATAGTTGAGGGTAATTTCGTCTTTAATAATTGGGTCGGTTCTCTCAATTAGACCAGATTTAATTTTGGTTCAATTTCAGGGGTAATTTAGGTATTTTTAGTATTTTAGGAGTAGATTGTCCCAAAATGAAATTCAGGGTACTGAAAAAAAAAGGTAGGGTATGAAAGTGGGAATTGTGTATAGTTAGGTGCACAAAAATGTCATTTTTCTTTGCAAATATGTCAATCCCCCGTAGCAAATTTGGCAATTTGCATTTGCAATGCAAATATATCAACTCCCATTAGAGATGAAAGTTGTCATTTTGCCAAAAATATGGCAAAATGGCAACTCCATTGGAGTTACTCTAACAACTAGCTCGTTCGCAGGTGTGTCTGATTTAATTCCTTATCAATGAAATGATGGGTGTGCATGGTTTTGGAACCCGAACAAACCGTTTGGAAACCAATCTGGATAGAATGGTTCTAACTTTTAAGTATTATAACTGTTTATGAGAGAATAACCCAGTTCTCAACCGTTTGGTTTCAGTTCCGTCAAAATAAAACTAGTTGATTTCGAGTTTTCAATTTTCCAGTTAGACTATTATTGTATGTTCGATTTAGGAGCCAAAACTTAAAATGTGCAATTACAAACAATAATAGTAAAAATTAAACGTTATAATTTAAATATGACATCCCAATCGACAAGTGAAGTTTGCAATATAAAAATTGCAACAATTTCTGTCTAATTTAGCTCTATCAGTATAACCATCGGTCATGACTTTTGAGGATTAAACCACAATTAATTGCTTCCCTCCAATTAAATCAAGACCGACTATTATCTACCGTTCTCAATTTTTGAAATTATGATTAGGTTTGGTTCAGAATCAATTTCGGGCCCAAAATGAACACCGGTGTTGACAATTGGTCTGTCCCGAGACTGTCATGTCACCGCTCAAAGACACTAGCGCATAACCTCATTACCGTTAACAATTAAGAATCCAGAACGATATAAATGAAAAATCACAGATTTTGGGAAAACAAAAAGCAATTAAAGAGAAACGTAGAAGCAAAACCAGAACTCACACTCATACCTATACCTTCCTTCCAACACATTCTCTCCCAATTTGATTCGATTCTTCGTCCCGAAGAAGAAGAAGAGAGGTTTTGAAAAAACGCCAGACATGGATGGTTCCTCGAAACCCCCACAAATTTCCGAAATGTTCCAGAAACTCGCCACCGCCTTCAGAACCAAAACCTTCGATTTCTTCGCCGACGACGACGAACCCGACGGTTTCTCGCTCCTCGACTCCGCCGAAGATTTCATCCCCGACCAGAAAGTCGTCGTCATCAAGCCCGACCACCTCCACACACACGAAAGCCCCAATTTTTCGCCGGAATTGGGTCCGACCCAGATCAGAACCTTGGATACCCAGATGGCCCATTCCTTGATTTCGTCGATATTCGCAACAGTTTCGTCGTTTGAAGCTTCGTACCTCCAGTTGCAGACAGCCCATGTCCCGTTCATCGAAGAGAGCATTGAGGCTGCTGATAAGGCTCTGGTGTCTCATTTACAGAGGCTGTCTGAGATGAAGCATTTCTTCAGAAACTCTGGTTTTGATGGAGAATTGGCTGTTGGGTCTAGCTTGGAGGCTCGGGTGGAGGAGAATCAGAGCGAGCTTCGAGTGCTCGAGACGGTGGTGAACAGGTCGCAGTCTCGGATTGATGACCAGGACGATCAAGTGTCGGCATTGAGGAAGAAATTGGGTGAGATTAAAGGAATTAATTTGAAGCTGTCAAGGAGATTAGCTAAGCATTTCAATTTGAATTCATCAATTGAGGTTTTGTTGTCTGTTAGGGTGTTTGATTCTGTACTGCATGATGCATATAGAGCTATATGTAGATTTACTAAGATTTTGGTCAGCTTGATGAAGAGAGCTGGATGGGATTTGGATTTGGCTGCCAATTCAGTGTATTCTGATATTGTGTATACAAAGAAGGGGCATAACCGATACGCCTTATTATCCTATGTTTCTATGGGCATGTTTAGGGGTTTTGATATTGTAAGTTATGGGATTGGGAATAGAGTTATGTGTAAGGGGGAGGTTTCTGATTCTTTGAAACAATTGCTGGATCACATATCAAGCAATCCCATGGAGGTGTTGGGCAGGAATCCCAAGTGTGAGTTCTCGAAGTTCTGCGAAAGTAAGTATCAAGAGCTTATTCACCCTACAATGGAATCGTCAATTTTCAGCAATTTGGATCAGAATGATGTAGTGCTGGATTCGTGGAGGTCATTGAGTGTATTCTACAAGTCGTTTGTTGCAATGGCTAGTTCAATATGGGTACTGCATAAGCTGGCGTTTTCGTTTGATCCTGTGGTTGAGATTTTTCAGGTCGAAAGAGGCGTAGATTTCTCAATGATTTATATGGAAGATGTCACTAAGAAATGTAGCCCTGCTGGTAAAGCTAGGCCAAAGGTGGGGTTCAATGTGGTTCCCGGATTTAAAATTGGGAAGATGGTGATTCAGTCACGCGTTTATCTAGATCTGTTGAAAGATGCGAAGTAGTGATTCCTATCTCCCATTACTGATTTGTCATCTCATAACCAACAGAAGATCGATCTTGAACTTTGAGTTCCAATCGACTGCTTCATTCATTGATATGGCTGCTCTTTGAGTTTGAGCGACCTTGACTTGGTTATTTTGTTATGTTGCTATCTGATTTGTGAATTTGCTTTGCAATTTTTATAGCTTCATATTGAGTTCCCCCAGTAGGGTCCAACTGTATAGAACCTGTATTTTTCCTTTTACTTGTTTTGGGTTTTAATCTGAAACCTACCTAAACTATGTAAATGAAAATGTGTACCTAAATCAGTTGTTAACAACATAATAATATCAACTATATTCTGGACTGGTTGACATGAAATTGCTGTATGACTGAGGATTGCCATTGTTACTAGTGATTTGATTTGTATTTTGGTTTATTGATTTTTCATAATGTAAACAAGTCTGTGATTTGAAGAGATGTAAGCTGTAAGGATATTGGTTTGCTTAAAGTTGAGAGCAGAATTGGCATGGAGACCTGAGCCAGCAACCTCATACTTATTACATGAGGTCTGTCACTTCACCCTTAACCTTTGATTCTTCGTCTGTCATGTATGGCTTATTCGCTACCCTTTTTCTATGGAAGTTGTGCAGTGACTCTTTCTAAATGGTAATGAACTGATAGAAGCTTCTTCACAGGTGCTGCTTGCTGGAGCTAAAGCTAAGCCAGTGGCCAAAAGAGTCCATTTCTCAACAGGTACCATGGCATAGAAATAGTGCAGTTACTCTACATTGTTGCTTACCAAAAAGCCTTGTGCTATCTATATAGTGTTGTTTCTGCTATATATGAATATGAGATTCTAAACTAGTATGTAGGGCACCAAAAGTCACACAACATGGAGATCTGCACATTGCACTCAACCATATATGTCAGAATTACAAATTCAAGAAAATGAACTGGAATCCAGAATTCTGAAATGTATTCAATTGGTTCAGAGAAAATTTGTTCACATGATATCCTTTTTTTTCCAGAAGAATTACACTTTCCTTAAACTACATGAAAATTCCGCCCCATCTCTTCCAATAAGATTTGATCACACGACCTTCCTATCAGAAGTGTGAGCTGAAACGATTGAGCACAACATGATATGCTAATTTATTGTTTCATTATGATGATGGAATAGTAATGATGCAGTGGTGGTGTCATGGATGCTGGACCTTTTCCTCTCTTTCTTGACTTGGTTCTGGCGCAGGTAGTACTTCTGGGCGTGGCTAGCCACCTGGGTCGCTGTTCTTGTTATCACCTCATTCCGCGCTATGCTCCTCCAGTCGCCTTTCCCATATTTTTCAAGTCCTGCTAGAAATCGCCTGTTTCATCACATACAGATAAATTGAGTCTCATGAGTGTCGGGTTTGGCATACCGAGTTAATTTTACCCTAAACTAACCATCAAATTTTCAAAGGGATGCCATCTACTATACTCCAATCTACCGTTGATTTCTGTCCAATTTGGTTGATACTAAAGCAACACACCATTCTTTGCCGGAAGTGTGCTCCGACACACTTTTCAGCACATGTGTATAATCTAAAAAAAACGAGCTCCATAAAAAAATCATTAAAGGAGGATGTAGGGTATTTTTGTCTTTTTAAAAAGTTTTAACGGTAAAATAATAATATGCGAACGAAGTTAGAGCAAATTGAACAAATGATAATTATGTGAACTGAAATAATAGTTTTATAACTAGGGGCTTAATTGGGGACAAATGCTATATTCGTGTACAAATATACGAATATAGCTTGGCCATCGGATTTAAAGATCTACGGTTGTCATTAATTTCCAATTACAATGACACGCTCCGTAATTATTAGTTTGCCGAGGGCAGTATTGTATATTTGACTTGTGTGAAAATTGAATAGAGTATCAATTGCTTGATTCTTGTAGATTTGCATTCTCTTTCCTTTTAACCGAAATTTTCTTTCCTTTTCACAAAATTTCAAACCCTAATCTTTCCTCTTGCACATATTCGTCATACTTTGTTCATCGCTATCACGCTGGCGCGATCCCGATACTCTCCTTGAAGCTTCGTTGATGGTTCTAGTAAAGCAAAAATTTTAAAGGATTTCAAACTTGCCTAAAACTAAGAAGCAAGGTTAGATATTCTATTTTGATTTGGGTAATA
>JAYMTP010002160.1:0-20758 GCA_036897365.1 Geranium brycei
GGAACAGATGTTCACCGACTTCTGTGTTGACATCTGGATAGACATCGCTGTTCGTTGTATGTCTCGTCATTTGGATAGACATTCGTCAGTGAATCATGTAAACAATAAAATAGCCAATATACTCGTAACTACAAGAGTGACGACTGATTGTATTATTGTAACGTGGATATTTTCCTATATCAAGCCCCATTACACTCATTCCAACCAATTTCTCTTACTTCCTCAACCGATACTTAGTTGTTTCGACTAAATTTGCACAAACTCCTCAAATAACCACATATAATCAAACGGAAAAATAAATATCAAAATTAGATATTAGATCATGTTTAGAGAAAATAATCAAAGCATACTCATTACAATACTTAGTTTACTTGAAGAGAAAAGACCACGAAAACAAATATTTAAAATAAATCCGAAGAAATGAAAGTCTTGGACTACTTAGACTAACTGAATCATAGGAAATGACACTGCAGTTGATAATTTTTCTCAATTTCATTTTAGTAGTATACTTGAGTGAGACTTGTACACGAATTCTGAATGTTTTAAAAAAAGGTTCACTGTTTATGGTATTGATTTAAAAATATGCAAATCATGAATCATGCAATATTTGCTGTAGAGACGGCCTAACAAATCACATAATTATATATTCAATGAAAATAATAATAAACTGTTATTCCATAATCTTTAACAATGGGGGTTGCCATTTTGTCATATTTTTGGCAAAATGACAACTTTTATCTCCCATGAGAATTGACATATATGCATTGCAAATGCAAATTGCCAATTTTGTTATAGTGGATTGTCATATTTGCCAACTCACAATAGCAAACTTTGCATAAATTTAATATCATTATAGTAGTTTAACTAATGGATGAATGACAATATTGAAAAGTGATAATAATTGATATTTGCATCAAAATTTAGCAACTTGGGTTGTAGTTGGATAGCAATATAGCAACTATGTTTGAGTAATAATTTTGCATTTTATCAACCTCCATTGGAGTTGCTCTAAACATCGACCTAATTAGCGAAAAGTAAATTATAAAACATGAGGATGGAAAAATATTAGCTATAAATGTAATAAACATAAGGGTAAAATACACATATCAACACCCAACTATGACCAAAAGACACTTAGCCACCCCATATTCAAAAGTGAACACCTAGCCATCTCAACTATTTAAAATGGACACTCAGCTAGAACCGTTAAGTATTTGGATGAAAAAAGTTAATTTTTAAAGTAGAAAGACTGAAATGCTCTTGAAATGACTTCAAATTTTCAAAACATGTCATTTCACTCTCAATCCTCCATCCCCTCTCTCCAGATCCAAAACCTTGAGCTCCGTAAATAAGCCAACAAAAACCAATATCTCAGCCAACAAAATTTACATAGATTTATTACAAGATCAACAAAATCTCATAACATGTTTATCGTTATTCAATCTTTCCAAATCAAAGTATTTCACAATCATATAACAATAATTATATATTTCCACACCAAATTCATAAAAGATAAAACAAAACTAGAGTGATCAAAGGATAGCAAGTAAACAAAGGAATGTGATTTTTTCAAACGTCAATTAATCAATACATGTTAGAGACCATTATTTGTCACAAACAATATCCAACTCTGATGCCTTGGAACACCTAAAATCCAAGGTCCATTGTACTAGAAAATATATATAAGCCTCAAATAATGTTCTCTCCTAGAAAATCCCCAAAACCTATAAGTCAGTACACTACCACAACTATCTTAACCGAAGAAACAGAACAGGAGCAGCAAATCAAGCAAATGAAGCAAAACAATTTCACTAAACTCACCAGAACCCAAAAGCTCAGAAACCATAAAAATCAACCAGAAAATTTCTAAGCATCACACAAATCCATCTCCAAATATCTTATTATTAGTGATCAAAGAGAGATGAGAAAAAACCTTTGAGTCCTTGGAACACCTAAAATTTAGTGCATTGTATTAGAAAATAAATATACTCCTAATATAATGTTCTCACTGAGATAATCTTCAAAAACCTACAACTCAGCACATTACCACAACTAACTTAACCAAAGAAACAAAACAGGAGCATCAAATCCAGCTTCACATGGTCATTCAAGATTCACCAGAACTGGAAAAGCTCAAGAACCAGAAAAGCTTCAAGGTTTTGGATCTATAGAGAGAGGATGGACGATTTAGAGTAAAAAGGCGTGTTTTAAAATTTGAAGTCAGACCAAGGGTATTTTCATCCTTTTACTTTTAAAATTATTTTTTTCAATCCAAATACTTAACGGTTCTAGCTAAGTGTCTATTTTAAATACTTGAAGTAGCTAGATGTCCACTTTTGAATATGGGGTGACTAAGTGTCTTTTGGTCATAGTTGGGTGTTGATATGCGTACTTTACCGTAAATAGAACCCTGGAACTGAGTTTGAGGAGGGAAAAATATTAGATATAAATATAATAAACAGAATCCTGGACTTGAGTCTAGAGAGTGAATTTTCATCAAGACCCTAAACTATAAAATCATTGTTAATACATTAATATAGATTACTGATTGATAATTAATATATAAAATATATCAATATAAATATATTGATAGATGATTAATGAATAAATAAATTAATATTTTTGTATATTAGATATAAATAAAAAATTGTTGTAAAGTCACCATGTGGTGACATTTAGAGTGGCCACCACATATACCTTGTCACCTTAAGGTTCTCCTCACTGCCATTATGTGCCTATATAAGAACATGTTGTAGATGTTCTTGTGCTTTGAAGAAATAAGACATTGAAGCACTGGCTCTATTATGTTACTTCGATTCGGAGCGAACTACGCAGACTTTGATTCTTGTAGAATCAAGATACGTAGGCCGCCCAAATAGGATTTGAGTGCAAGTCCGGATTCGTGAAGAACCTGTTCATCTCTCAAAGGTTTGTTAAAGCCGGATCTACAAGAGGTAAATCAAGTTCTATCATTTTCATCGATTAGTCATAAACATGCAGTAGATCCTTGTGAAGGAACGCGGTTAAATTTTTTGTTATTTGCTTCCGCTGCTATGTATGAGATCTCGTGTTCCCAACAATTGACATTTACTTAGCAGCTGATGGGATTGATCTAGCTACTACCCAAGTGGTAAGTTTGAACTTGCTTACTGGTCATGTTTTATCAATTGTATCCCTAAGGTGCACCACCACTATAAAAATGGTGCACCAACTTGGTATGCCAACATCATAATGATAGTGCACCTAACATGTACGTCATTGTGATAGTGGTAGTGCATCTTACCTGGTATGTCGACGTCACAATGGCAGACCGAGATGGTACACTATCGTAATAGAGACCTGACCGTAGTATGCCGCCATCATTAGTGGTGGTGTAAATAGGAAGGTTGTTGGCAAAATTGCTTTGGAGCCAAATGGTTAAGGCCCATTTGACTTTTTGTGCATGTGGTGGTTGTTGCTTTCTAGCAACATTTTGTCTTCCTCTTTTGAGTCCCACATCGGTAAGATGTGTGACTCCCAAATGGTTTATATTGGTTTCTCTCTCTTTATTTTTCAGTTGTGTGTGTGCCTTTTTAGGGGCAACATGAGGCTTATAGCCAAATCTACACGCGCGCGCCGCCGTCGCCGTTTGGCTCGGTGTGGGCAGGATCCGGGTTTGGGTTTGGGTTGAGCACCTGTGGTGCAGGCTAACATATATTTTTGGACAAAAAATCTTCATTCTTTATTAAAAGAGTTAGAATTATTTATCGCCGATTTAATTTTTTCACCTTAGAATTCGTTTTAATTGTCTGTGGTTGATTAAATCATGAAATTGATTATCCTTCAACGGTATGATATTTTATTAATTATATTGAATCAAAAAAATTATTTTTGCTCCATATAAATACTAAGCTCTACTCATATGGTTTTTTACACACGATTTTCGACTTAGACCAGACACAATTTGAACTCTTCTCTCGATTTCTCTATTTGCGTCCAGATTCCGGCGAGCTTATTATACAGCCAGATATAGGTTTCCAATCTCTCCTTATCCAGTTCCCTTTGTTCTTATGGAACCTTGACTCTGACATTGTCAGTATCTGTTTCACCTTCGGCACCGCAAGTGGGCGTTGTTTCAGATTTCTGTGCAAAACCTAAGGAGCTACTTGTTCTGGATCACCGCCCCAGTCCACTTAAAATATAGCTTTAAGGTCAGTGGCATTGGTGCCACAACACATAAACCTTTCCTCGTTCCCGTTAATGTTTCATTCCAGATTCGGTTCAAGATCACGGTTCAGGTAACGGCCCGGTTCAACCAGCGATTCAACACTTCGATTCCATTAACATTTGAACTAGCATTGCATACTCACTGTCTATCGGAACAACTTTACAGTTCCGCATACAACAACCAGGTATTGTAATCTTACAAAGGTATGTTGTCATTAGCCAAAAAAATATGTCGCGTGTCATAGATAGCATCTCAATGGTGGCGTGCTATTCCATTAACACAATTTTCAGTAGTGTACTTACCTAGAATCAAATATATAATGAACTAAGCTCAAATAATTTATTAACAACACACTCTTTTTCAATGTTTTGTAAAAAAATTTCGAATGATTTAAAAAAAAAGAGAGATTGCACAAGTTTCTCATCTAAGCACACACATTATATCCCAACAATCTCGCAAACAAACCACAGAAAATCCTACAACAAAATTACAAATCAAACCCTCAAAAACTATAAGATACAAAGGTTATCCTCTCTTGAATATGATCCTCAACACAATCCTTTGAGTCAAATATAAAATCAACATTATCCTCGAGATGGAGGTCAGGAAGAGGAGCGAGCTCTCCTGCATCCACACTAAAGCTCCAAGACAACTTATTTGTGACTTGCGTATAATGAAGCTCCTGGTTTGACACTAACATCGTTTCTTCATCTTCTTGCTGGTTTGCATGCTCTCGAGGAGCAATGTGAAGACATTTCTTCTTCTTCTTCTTCAATGGATCAATGTAATTGTTAATATCAAAATTGGTCACAGCATTTGGGCCTCTATGCTTGATTGCGGCTCTATCATACGCTGCTGCAGCTTCTTCTTGCGTATCTTCATTGACCAAAAACGCAAACAAAAAACAAGAGTATTAATAAATAAAAAATCAAGGCCTCTCTACCCTTAAGGATGTACAAAAATATTTTTTCATTAATTTTCTAATGTATATTAGTGAAAAGGTCCAATTATAACGAAACTACAAATCTTCTCACTCATAACAATTTCATTGTTGACATTATAGTACTGAAATTTTTTCCCACCGTCAAACAAAGAATTCAGATCAAACACAAATCATTTTCCTTCTCGGTATTATTACATAAGACAATTTTATCCCCAATAATAAGGAGCCCCTTTCGGCTAGGGATAGGGAAAAGAATATGCATGTAATTCGATGCAGTTGAATTAGATTAGGGTTCAACAATACACATTTCCCACAATTTATGTTCATTACTTCCTTGTTTTGTGCAATTATATGTGATTTTACCTCTATGCCTTCTCGGGTGTTTTTTGTGTTGTTGGTGAGTGCACAATAAAGTCACTCGGGACATATATGAAGCAATTTGAAAATTAAGTTAAATGGGAAAAACGCTTTGGAAGGTGTCATGGCCAGAACTCACGGACGTGGCACGAACTTGTGACATCCACGAAAGAATTTCACCAACCGTGACATGAGGTCATGAGTGATTAGATCCTAAAGACTTGTCACATCAATTTGTCACGATCGCGACAACAAGCCATGACAAGAGCTTAAGATATCATTGGTCGGTAAGGATCTTGTGGTAGTGACCAGAGTCTACAGAGTTGTCACATCCCAAGTGTCACAGTTGTGGTATGGAGAGCCCAAACCCATGGCAAAATATCCCGAGAGGCAATGACTACAGAAGATGTCATGGTTGGGACAATTTACATGTGAAGGTCATGTCATCCCCTAATCTTAAGTCAGTGACTTGAAGAAGTAAAAGCATGCGCATGTCACTACCGTGATACCTTTTTAAGTAAGGCGTGACATGTCGATCTCAAAAAATAAATAAAACGATTTTCCCCAACTTCTCTTAACGATATGATATTTTAGGAATCACCAAGCAACTCCAGGGAGCTCTTGAGGAAATTTTGAAGCTTACGACGTGAAATCAAAGGCTTGAAACGCACTCTTGGCGTACAAGTATAAAGGAAACAACGAGGAGAGTCTGGATTGAAGAGGTGAAGCTTGGGATCATGATTTCCAACCATCTCAGGGTTTTGGGTTTCATCCTTTTGTTGTTTCTTTACTGTCTTGAGAACTCTATTGTATATTGAATTAATCACCATGATTACAGACTAAAATTCCTTATCATGATACTTGGATGTAAACAATGGTCATATTGATTTAGTTGATGAAATTTTAGTTAACATATTTTGTAGTTGAAATTGTAATTTATTTGTCAATAAATTGAGGTTTTCCAACTTAGTTAGTCGTGGGAGTTGTGGGCTTGTCTCGAGAAAGGCCTTTAATAACCAACATAACTCAATTTTGCAAGTTCACCCTCTCGAGAGAGGCCTGCATGTGTTACACAAGAAAGCGATTTGAGTACTTGTGTAACACATATTCTTTCGAGTCTGTTGGTTTTAAGAGTTTGTAAATACCCAAGTCAGTTTAGTTAGGATCATCTGCATTCGCATTATTTGGGGTTGTAGGCTAGACCTAAAAACTCTCGGGAGAATTCAAACTCCCCTATCGAGATGAACCTCGAGGCTTAAAGTGAAGTTGATGTGTTGTGTTTGCTTTATTTTGTTTCTCAAGGGTGAGATTGAACTTTTTTCAGTGTGGATGTGTTGATGCATTTGCATCGAAATAGAATTTAATTACACATATTTCCCACAACTTGGATTTATTTCACCCTATATGCCTTCTTTAGTGTTGTTTGAGTTGTTGCAAGATCAGGTCACTCGGAAGGCATATTCAGCAATTTGGGAACTGAGCCATACGGGAACAAGACTCCGAAAGGTGTCACAGTCATGAGACGAAGTTGTGACAACATGTACTTGTAAACAGAGGGTGAGGAGTTGTCATGGTTTAGGTGTCATGGCCAAGACATAATTGGTGGAGAAATAAGAGATTTAGTGGCTGGTAGTGACCTTGCATCTATATGGGAACATCTAATGTTTTAATGAATGCACTCCGATTCAAATAACGAACCTTTTATAGTATGTTGGGTTGGGCCAATCTGATGAGTTGCCACTCAGTGTTGTCGATCAATTTTAAATTTTTGAGGGTCTTTTCCATCCGGCTAAGTAATAAGTTGGCAGATGCAGATCCAACTAGAATGTGGAAATTGAAATGATTGAGCTTTTGAGGTGGGACAAAAAATGAGAGACAAATTTCTCAGGAGCAAACTTATGTATGAGAGTTGAAAAGGACTATATATATCTACTAGTACTACTTTGGGTCAAAAACTTTCTTGAATTAAGCTGACCGATATCTTTTAGTCTAGCTTTCACAATTCACAATTGTGACGCCAACTGCACTAGGACGATGGCATGCTTACCGTATATGCCGAGGTACAAATACTTGTTCCCGAAGAGTAGCCCAATCCGCGCCTCCCAGCGGCCGTTATGGTGATGCCTGAAAATCAAAATCAAGACAAGGAATTTAATGTCACAAGTGGATAAGCACATGCACAAACACCAATATTAATTTGAATATGAATGTCCCACCAGGTGGACAGAAACAACAACCTTATCCACAGACACTTTGTTTGTTGTCAAATTCAAATATGTTACCTGGCCACCCCGCGGTACTTGGAAACTCCTCTCGAGAACCCATTGCTCCGCCGCCGCAGCGACGCAACATACTCTTCCCTACAAACCCTCTTCATCTCTTCCACCTCACTCTTGTACGTGTCTACCTGTAACTTATACTTACTCCATCAACCTGTCACCAATTATTGTAATCACATGTATGAAAGAAAGAAAAACTTGAGTACCGGGAAATTTAATGTGGCGTCTGCACCCCAGTACTTGAGAGCTGCAAGATCGTATGTGTGAGCAGCTGCTTCTTCACTATCATATGCTCCTGTAACAGGAATGTCATAACAATTTAGGACTAATTGAAATTAAACATGAGTCTTGAATCAAGATTAAGGTATAATAAGATAAGGGGCTTACCCAGATAAACTAGTTATGAAGCAGATATGAAGGTTGATTACCATGAACAAGAAATCAAAGTTAAGAATTAATAAGGAATGAATAATTGAAACAAAGATCTATGAAGTTTTGAAGACAATTCTGACCTTGTCGACCTTTTTTGTTTCGAATGCTGTTGGAATAAGTCTTATCCCATAGGTGAGCTTCAAACCTCCCAGTCAATCTGTGCCTGTTGGGTAGGATTATAAAAACGAATCGAATCACAAACAATTGAACATAAGAGATTCAAATGCTAGTAGAACAATAGCAATAGCTAAATAGCGGAATATATAACCTGGTGACTCCTTTGTAAATTGAGGTCCTGGTGGAGGTGCTCTTGATCTTTCTGGCAGGTACATGGTGATCAGAAACAGTAGACCCAACAAATAAGGAATCAGGAGCAGACCTCTTCATCTGTTTTGTGTTTCACCAAAACAGAGGGAGACAAAACTGAGGGGGTTAACAAGTGAGGTGGGAGAGTGAAGAGTAAGCTCAAGAGACCAACCAACACTTGACTTGGCTATGAGATGCTGCCAAAATGCCAATGCATTCCCATATTTCTGTGTTGGGTTTTGAAGCAAATATACCCCTCTTTATCACATCTATCTGTGTAGGGAAGGAACATGTTTCTTTGCATCTATCCAACTCAGACCACTTACTTTCATTTTCATAAAATAATAAATCAACATCCTTTAAAATCCCAAATTATTTGAAGCCTATCTTTTACACCCATATCACATATGGCAAATTGCAAATGATATTATTAGCCTCAAATAGATGCCTACCTAGCCTATAATCAAGTGAGAACCATATATTTAGGTTAAAACATGAGTATCTTTTTTTTTTATCCGCGATGCTCCTTACTGCTTGGAATAACTTATGTTGGTATAAGAACCCTTTATAATTATTATATTGAAACGTGGATGGCTAAAATTTTGTTAACTTATTAATGGCAGTTGAGTGTAATGATTTATAATGACTATTTATTTTTGTCATCTAACCCAAATACAAAGGTATCTTCGTACTTTTACACTATTAAATCCTTTAATTAATTGTGTAATTTCATTTATTTAATTATAGATTTTGTGCGAATACGTAATTTTATGCACAAATACACGTTTTATTTTATACATTAGCACATGTTTCATTTTTACAATATACATGTTTCATTTCATAAAAAGAATATGTTTTTTTTTGTGTTGTACATGTTTAACTTATGTAGGTGTTTTTAAGATAACAAATTAGGTTTCATTTCTTAAAACTTTGAACAAATATACCAAAAATTCAAACCAAAATCCTCACGTTCAATTTTTCTATTAACAAGTACACTCAGATCCAGCTCTTAATGAGGCCTAAATAAAAAAAAATGTGAAACTTTTTTGTTTCCTATAAAAAAAAAGTCTTTTGTTACATATTGAATATTGTTTTGGGCATTATTTATTAAATTGGGGCTAAAATATTTATTTTATTAATCAAATGATGTATTTTAATTATATTTGAATCCTATATTTTATGTGGGCCTAAAGTCATTGCTACATTGTTTTTGTGGGTGAGCTGGCCCTAAATAAACAAAAAATCCAAAGCCAATATCCCTTTCAGTTTTGTTGACATCTTAATTCATATGTCTGATAGAGGAAATCATCTTATATGTATACCATCATTCACGTTTAACTTTAAATACAATCCTTGATTTATGAGATTGAGAACCAAAGACGATGTCATTCTATTTCCATGAACCTATCAAACCAGTTAAAATCCTCCATGACCAAAAAATTATGTATGACTATCAGTGCCAGCTCTGCCTCCATGTCCACAACCTTCAGAATCTGGGGCTTCATGACCTCTACCCTAGTAGGCAAAGATTGACCCCAGTGGAAAAGTCATTTGGATCAACAGTCCAACTCCATTTCATTGCCAGAATCCATGTTGTATATTTGATAGAGGTTGACCTCCTTCTTTGATGGTACAAATCTCTTCGCGCTCAGCCCCCTTTCTCCTCGGTCCACAGAGACAAAAGCTAGGACGGACTGGTGCCAAGAGTTAATCACGGAAGAAAGGACTCACTGAGCCGGGATCACTAAAAATTGGGATATGCGGTGCCTATGTAGGGATTTTAAGAACACCGACTCGGTTTCACATAATACGTCAGATTAAGTTGGATAGGCTGGCCTAGGTGGAATTAAGCAAGTCTAGGAAAACTTAGGCTGGTCTAGGCGGACACAAGTGAGTCCAGACAGATTTAGGATTTTTTTTCCAAAATTGATTTTTTTGCCAAAACTTTAAATAATTTAAAAAAGAGATCCTTTTATGTTTTTTGAAGGACATGAATGTAACAAAGGGATAATGACAGTTTACTACACCTAACTATACAAAATTGACACTTTGATAGTCTGACTAATTTTGTATCTCCCCCAACTATGTCGCCTCCCACTGGTGCCTCGAGGAGCTCACCAATATTGTCGATGGTCGGAGGCTCCTTCTCCCCAATTTCTACTTGGTCGACCCAGCCCACGTCCGACGATAAAGGGGAACCTTAAGCGAGCCATTTCTATCGCACAAGGAGAGGTTTAGGCGGGACAAGGCGGGGACATGGCGAAGGGCTTTAGAGAAAGTAGCCTCGATTTTCGGTTGGGTCTTCACCGGCAGGTGAGTTAATCGATTAGCCTCTCTATAACTCTTATGGCTCTACTCGATTTGAAGTTTTGGGAACGAGTTGAAACCCTAGTTCACTGAGGCCCAGATTGCTATATAAGCTAGTGAATATGTTCACATCTTTCAGATGTGGGACTCTAACACCCCCACTCACGTGCAAGCCGGTTCGAAATGCGCACGTGAAAACAGACGAGCGGGGGGCAGATATAGAACGGATGCATGATCCATGGGATTTTAGGCTCGATGACATAGAAAGCACGTCCAAGATAGCACCAAACTCTGATACCATATCAGAAGTCCAACTCACCTAAAAGCTTAAGCTAATAAGTGGAGGCCCAGATTGCTATATAAGTTGGTGAATATGTTCACATCTTTCAGACGTGGGACTCTAACAGGTTAACTCGCATCTTTATAATTGCCCTCTGTATTGTGCATAAATAGAATAGTTATGTGATTTTTCATATGAGATCTCTACATGCCCTGAAATCCAGATCTAAGTAATTTGATGATTGACAAGATATAATGTTTTGGCAATGTGGTTAAGGGTGTTATTGAATGATTCAAGTGGAGCTGGGAGTTTCACAGTGTAAGCATAAGAGAGATGAGAAAGAAAGAATTTTTTTTAATGGCATGTGTTTGAAAATTTGGAAGACAAGCAGGAGCATTTTGGTCATTTAACATTAAAAACTAACTTGATAAGGGTATAATTGTAATTGCATATTAAATATAAACCAAATTGAACTGGTTCAATTCTGGTTTCTTAAACCAGAGGTAGTTCATGTATTTTACTAATAACAACTAAGATAGCAAAGGATCTTATCATCGTTTACTCAAGGTAATGAATACTCTTTAGCAAATCACTTGCCCTGCACATAACGTATCAAAGCCATCATATATCGTGATACTCACATATGGCTAATATGAGTATGTTAGTGGTAATAAACTCTAATCACCTAGACGTGGACAACCGTGTTACCTCAAGTCAAATGATCATATGCACAATCATGAACCTAGATTTTTTTTGCTCAACAATTTGAATTGTTATTAGAGCTAGAATTACATCAGGTAAATAAGTTACCATAGGGTACAAGATGAAATTGAGATTGAAAACATTGAAATGAAATGAGATAAGCTTGATTAAAACTACTACTTTTTCCGTCCATAAATCCGACCACGAATTCTTGAAAAATTGCTTGACTTTCTTTCATGTCTTCTTGAGAGTGGTATGCTATTATCATCTATCTTCACCGTTTGGCCCACCTCATCATATGAGTGCCCATATGTTGGTATAGACATATCATGTCAAGTAACCTGAGACTCACTACTTCTATATCATTAACGATGGTATATCGACTTGTAATACCCAATCACATATCATATAACTATTCATCAGTATGTCACTACTCACTAGATTAATTGATAGGTACATCAGAGTTATTATAAGAGTATGGACCACGGTTTCACGAAGAGAAAAGAATATTTTCAGATATAATATTAATAGATCACGTGTATATACATACGAATATTGTTGACATTCGTCGGAGATGATTATTGTTGGATCGGTGTGGTCGATTTAGATCTCGTTCACGAGGAGAGATGGTGTACATGCACGCTCTTTGCTATCACAATTTGTATCGAGGCCATGCGGGAGTAGGTAACCAATTCTCTAAGTTTCATGTGACTATTGTTAATTTTATTATTGAGGTAATTATTTCATTTAATCTACCACGAATTCAAGTTATTTATTAGAATCATAGAACTATTTTCGTCCGTAGGACAGTAACTGTTCTTGGGTTTGTAGTAGAAGAGAAGTTTGAACATGAGTACATCCCCATAGTTTAGTTCCCCGAGTGCATGCGCAATTTGAGGCTCACACTTTGTATATCAGTTTAATCAATGTTAAGAATTATGTATAATGATTGGGAGCAAAAATTTCCCTCCTAGGCAGAAGCAAACTTCCCTTTACCTGTCTAAGTCTGACAATCTAATTTCCCAATAAATCATATACATATGACCAAAATTTGCATTTGATTTGCTTTCATATACAGGCCGCATGTACGGAAACATTAAAGTGATAGTGTCCATTTTCCTGTGACAACATCTAAATACGATCATCCACTCAGCCTCAAGGCCTAGTTTATATTAAGTTCTGCCATCCTCTAATTGGAACAGCCATTGGAACTGCAATGCTTGATTTCACAAGTAAGAAATCCAAAAGGTCCCCCTAACAAGAATTTAAGAACCTGAGGGCGGTCCAAAACAGTAAAGAGGTTCAAATCAGGGCTAATGCTGCACATATAAGAGAATGCATTATGCTGCCTCATTTCAAGAGGCTAAGAACTTATCAATCAACTCAACTCCTATATCCATATAAACAATAGAACTAAACAACTGATTACTTGAGCCAACTTTTTTCCTCAGAAAAGGGTTTCTGCAATTTAGAAGACGTTAACAATCAATCTCATTCTTTGCCAATAAGTAAGGCAATTAGATGGACCAAATTGGTTTCAAAATACATCAAACAAGATGGGTAAAAGAATCACCTCAGTTTCAATCAGGAAGACTTAGCTTTGCAATTTATCATGTTTTGTTGGTACACCTCAAGAAGCTGAGGGATCTTTTCTTCGTATCTCTCAACGAACCTCCTCAAGAACACGCCTTCAGAGGCCTTGAATGCGTGACCCATGCAGGTTTTCTTCTTGAGACCCTTGGATATCAAGATTTGTAGCACAGAGAACCTCGGACAGATCCTATTGTCATAGCTATAATTCAAGAGCGATGGGTACTTGGCAATGTCATCAGCAGTCCAGTTAAGTGTGTTCATGAACAACTCAAGCCCTTCCTTCAACCTCTCCTCCGACAATGCCATGAAATTGGGTTCCTTGACAAACAAAGCGTGCACCTGCTCGTCACTCCACCCGAAGCTCTTCTTCAGCAGATCCATCTTCGAGACCCACGCCTCCTTCTTCACCATTGTGAACATCCGAAGGCCGTATATGAACATCAAGCTCTTGGGATCGAAACCCATTTCCCTAATCTCCCTCAAGATGTGAACGAACTCATCGGCGTCCCTGGACAAAGTCCGGACTCCGAGGAAGAAGAGCTTGACGATGTGAGCGTCGGGGACGCCGCAGCGGCGCAGGGCGGCGACATTGGGCGGCGTCGTGGGGGAGAAGTTGTGGAGAACGAAGGTACCGCGGCGGACGGAGAGGAGAGAGACGACGGCGTTAGGGGCGTCGCGGCCGAAGAAGGAATTGAGGAAATGGAAACAAGGGACCATGATTCGGGTGAGGCTGCGCTTGAGGACGGAGGGGTCGCTGGTGATGATATGGAGGAGATGGTGGCCGGAGACGCCGTTGTGGGAGAGGAAATCGAGCTTGGGCTTGAAGGTACGGAGAGGGTCGTAGGAGAGGTAGACGGGGCAGAGGGAGAAGATGGTGGCCATCTGGGCATCGCTGAAACCGTAATCCCTGAAGAGGGCAACCACAGAATCGGCATTGGAGCTCGACTGGAGCTCGATGCTCTTGTGCTTGCGCTTGCTGATTTCGGACGCAGATTTCGGGGACACGCCCAGAGACCTCACCAGATAATCCGCAGAAGAAAGCGGCGATGGAGATGACGATGACAGACATTGGAGGAAGACTCTCTCACGATTGAATCCGAGATGGGTCGTATCGCCGAGAGGTCGTGGGTTTGTGGTGACATTCACAAGAGGATAGGACTGAAAAACCAAGTACCCATAGCCCATTTTTTACTGAATTCGCGCACAAAAATTTAACATTTCCACACTTTCTCGCAGCGGCGGAGATGGAAATAGAGGGGGATCACATATTTTCAGAGCAAAATCATAATATCTGCCTCATAAAACATTGTTTTCTTAATTAATTGATGGGAAAATCACAATTTATTTTGGGGATAATTCTACTTACCCGGATGACCGCTACAAACACTTCTACTGCTGCAAATCTTAAAATTATTCTTCACCATTAAATTAAACAAACGGAGCTGATGACATGGTAATGAATAAAATAATGGGTAATTTTACTTAGGTCACCACAAAAGTATATAGTCTTACTTACGTCACCAAAACTCTAATTTAATTTGTGAGTTCACCAAAAATAACTTTTGTCTCACTCTTATTAACTATGTCTATTTTTTTTGAAAAAACCAAATTGCCCCTCATTTATTTTCAAAATATGTCATTTCCCTTAATTTGATTTTCTCTCAGTAATGGAAGCTTTCATGAGCTCCGATCTCTCGAGGCCCTGTTTCGCTGTCATGGCTCTAGTGTTGAATCACTAGTCCCTCCAGCAGCAGCTTCGCTGACGACGCCGTGGATGAGAAGGTCTCCATGACGCAATCCTTCGTCAACGGCGGCGGGCTGCCGGGGCAAGCTCTCTACTCCTCCAATCCGGTGTGGGTCGTCGGAGTCGAGAGGCTCGCCGCCTCCCCAATCCGGTGCGAGAGGACCAGTAAACACAGCCTCGATCCTTCCTCTTTTGGGAGGTTTCGTGGCCGATTCGTTCCTCGGCCAGTACCGCTCGATTGTCGTCGCCTCTTTGATCTACTTTCTTGCCTCGGTTCGATGTTATGCTTCACCGTCCTCCATCGCCAGAACCATGAAGAAATTGACAAGGGTTTGGTGGAATTGACGTGGGTTTGGTGGAATCGACGAGGGTTTGGAAGAAATCGGCGAAATTGACGAGGTTTTGTTGAAATCGGCCATGGTTTGGAAGAAATTAGTGAGGGTTTCGCGAAATTGACGAGCTTCCAGTGGCCGGCGAAATCGAGATGAGGTGGCCGGGAAAATCGACTGCTTCTAATTGCTGGAGCTCTGGGTGAGTTCCAGTGGCCGGAGGGTATTTTGGTCATTAATTTTTTTATATCAAAAAAATAATCATAAATAACTAATAGAGTTATAACATTTTAAAAAAACAGAGTTATAACATTGAGACAAAAGTTCTTTTTGTGACCTTACAAATTAAATTAGAATTTTGTTGACCTAAGTGAGACTACAAACTTTTGTGGTGACCTAAGTGAAATTACCCCATAAAACAACTACAAATCCTTTAGAAAATGATCAACAGGGGCACAAAAGACAATTTGGAAATAATTAACATTTGAGGTTTCTCAAATCACGCGAATGATAATTGTTAATTCTCTATAAATGACTAATTAAAGACCTGATTCTCAATTTCTAAACAAAACAAATTGCGGCCATTGCAAAGCTTCAAGAAGAGTCGCTGATGGGAGGTGAGGTTCATGAAACGTCTTCGATCTCGTTACTGAAGTCAAGTAATCTTACCAAAATATTATAATAAATCATTTTGGTTGCAGATCGCCAAAGCAACACAGATGTAAACGTTAGCAATGCATCTTCCGAACAAACAGGTATGATATCAAATTGAAATATTATTTCATTTCAAATCGCTAGTGATTAATTTAGTTCCGCCATTGACGAACCTTAATCATGTTGACCATGTTTCATGGAGTAACTAAATTGCGAGCATTTATTACTAGCATTAATTAAAAATATCTTCATACGTTACTAATCTACATATATATTATGCCCAACTCAGAAGTTAACTTTAGTACCCATTTCATGAGTAAAGAAAATACACTTTTTATTATACAAATCGACTGTGTTCATCTGTGAAAATCAATTCCATGAGTATTAGTTTTATGTTTCATTGAATGACATATTTGTGTCATCGTACGCTATGATGAAATAATCTCATAGATTCTTATTGCATATTCATCTGCCATGGTTGAATATCGACACACCGTGTATTAGTTATGTGTCATCGAGAGTTGTAATTGTTTCATCATTTGTGCTAAAGAAACAGATATGTCATTTCCAATTACAGGTGACAAAGACGGTACAAAAAGTAACGAACCAAGTTTTATTTTCATCATGTTGCTTTCATCGTTTTATTCCGCGTGTGTTTCGTTTAAATACTAGTTTTTTAAAAGCATTTACATACCAGTTCATATTAAGAGCTTGCATATATTCAATCCATATATGATCATATCCAACCTGCATTTTGTTTCATTATAATTAATAAATGTTTCATCGAGTTCACCCAGTAGATATATATACATATCGAAAATAATTTACTGATTTGTACTATTGAAAGATTAACATTGAACATTTGCAGAGGTAGTCCATGGTTGGATAGTGGTCGAAAATGGAGACTATGTACCAAAGTTTTCAGCAACAATGAAACCAATCATGGGGATGACTTTCAGCGACTTACCTGTTAGTGTTCGATTCTACAAGCAGTATAGCCAATATTGTGGGTTCATGACACGGCTTGGTACGCAAAAAAAGGGATCCAGCGAATAAGACGAGTCAAACGAGGAAGATGGAAGTGACGAAGATTGAGGGGATGGTGCTTGTTGAGGTGACTCTGTGGATGCTGATAGAAATGAGACGGCTATTGGGAACAAAGAAGATTAGTTAGAAATAGGGGTTTATTTTTTGGTTTTATGTGTCATCTACGTCTTTAATGTTTCTAAATTATAGTTTTGGTTTGATGTACTATGCCTCAATGTTTTAGTTAATGAATGTGTGTTGAGATTTGTTGGATTGTATTTGGTTAACATGAAATGAGATTGTTAACCATATAAAAATTGACATAATGAAGCAATTGTAGCAAGAAATATCAAATAAACATGCAAATGTGTGAATAGTAGAATGCTCATTAAGATTAAACAATACCATGAACAAGATATTGGTATTGATGACATGATAAACTTGTCATAATATTAGGTGTTGAAACATCACCAAATAAAAATAATAGTGTTGATGAAACAATTAAAAATGTGTCATTAAAAAATCTTTCATCACACACCTGTAGAAATATTGAGAATGTGCCGTCGATATGTTTCATGATACCTCGAAAGGTGTCAAACAAATTCTTTCATACAAATAAATATATTATGTCATTGATAATCTCTTAGCAATATGCATTGTGGAATAAAAATATCTCATGACACACGTAATTGTGTCATAGCATCAGTTGATTTTCATAAATCACGAATTAATTGATGATAATGATTAGCGAAACTCACGAATTAATTGATTTTCATAAATCACGAATTAATTGATGACAGTGATTAGCGAAAATCACGAATTAATCGATTTTCATAAATCAAAATACTTGGTGTAATATCAATATTGCCTCTAGCGAAATGCAAATTGACCTTCCTGTTGTAATTAGCAACCTAAAATTATGTTGACTTGACACTTTTACTTGCGCATGCATCTTGGCCGTTTGATAATCAATATGACAGTAATAAACCGTTCTAAAGTTTGCAGCGAACTCAGGGGTTTGTAGCCGATCAGATCCCTCTACTTACTTCTTCTTAGTACCGTGAAATTCTCACTTGAATTCTCCAAAGATAAATCTGATTTGCAAAGCCCCTTAAAGTTACCCAGTAATTAATTTTTGAATACCATATTTTAGTGGTAGCAAGCGTGTTTGTCAACCCGGACGTTACATGTTCGAATCCTATTGTAACTAAGTGACTCGAATCATTAACCTCTCATGTGCGAGGCATGCTCCTAGCCACTAGGTTCATCTCGATTGTTAACTTTGATAATCGATTTATATTTAATAAAAAGTAAAAAACGAATAATTTAACAAAACGGCAGCGTTTTTCACGTCTTCAACGTCCAGTTTTTCCCAACCTGAAACGCTCTTCTGCCCTTTTACTTGATTATTTGTCCATACATTTGCCCATACCACACCGATTTTAGTGATTTAAAACCTAACATGCTCGAAATTTTATTACCAACTCGTTTATATAAACAATTTTTTCCAAATATGATACCCAAAAATATACAAAAATTAGGTCTCAATAAAGAGTTCTAAAAGAACACAAATATTTATACACTTTGTTTCTCATGTAAGACAACGAACTTGCGTAAAAGGTAAATATTTTCTTTCTTATTAAAATATTGTTGTCTAGCATGTTAGCTTACGAAAACAACACAGCCTCCATGGTGTGCTTTAAAGAAGAATTGTTTTAATTATGCAATGGCACCTTTTGGAAATTTAAGTGTTAGTGAAGGGTATTCTAGTCTTTCTATAAAATAAGTAACTCCATCAATGACGGGACAAAAAATGACAATTCAAGTGAGCTGAAATAGCAAATTTAAACTTGGGTGTATCAAAATTTGAAAGTATATCTTTTGGGTGTAACATTATGTCATTTCCCCTATTTAAAAAATAAAAATATTTTAAAATTTGTTTAAAACAATTTTTTTATAACATAAATTTAAAAAAACTGATTTTCATATAAAATAAATTTTAAAAAAGTTTCTGAAAAAAATACTAAAAATAAAAATGATGTTTAAAAACCGTTTTTCATTTGATTTTTTAAAATTTTTTTAAATACATTGGTATTCTGTCATTTTCCAAAACAAGCTAAACATAATTTTTTAAAAAAAGTTAGTATAGTATGGTTACTTTAGATGTATGGTAACTTAAGGGGCCTCACAAATCACATTTATCTTTCGGAGAATTTAAGTGAGAATTTCACATACCTAAGAATAGTAGATAAGTGGAATTATCACGTTTTTAATTATGGCTATTCTACTTTAACTCTACCGAACTTTATTTTCGGTTGTACAACTATAACTATTTTCTTTTTCACTTTTGAAAATTCTATCAAAATATGTTAATATTTAAGTTAAAAATCAAATTACATGTAATATCTTTCAAAATTTAAAAATAATGTCATGACCCCACTATTTAAGATTCAATATTGTCTTCAAAAAAAAATTCAATATTTATAATAAATAATAATCTATTAATTAAGGTTTAATCAATTAATATTTATCAATAATCATTACAAAATAATAATACAAATTATTTTTACTATTATAAATATAACGATGATAATTTAAAACATATTTAAAAATTGATATCCATTTGGTTTGTGTTTCTTTTACATACCCATTTGGTTCACTTTTGGATCATATTAGTAATTTTGACTAAATTGATTTTGGGGTTTTGGAGGGATTCTCATACTTTGGAGCTCGTCGAAAATACATCTCTGGACGAATCAGATCGAACGAGCATTCCCGAAAACGAGCTCGTTCTCGCCGCCGACAAACTAGATCGGACCGGGGCTCTCGGCAACGAGCCCGTTCTCGCTGACGCTGAGATTGTTCTTCTCTTCTGCTCATCTTGCGCTATCAAAAATATTAAGGTGGCCCAAAAATTGCATATATGTTTTGTCCAAGACTTTTAGAGAAGAGATAGCATGAGGAGAGAGAGAGTGAGAGTGAGCTCTAGCAGCCTCTCTTTCTCTCACACCGTCGTCTCCATCGCCGCCTGCGAACTCGACTGTGGAGAGGATGCTACGATCATGCCGATTGACCAAGAGGAGGCCACTACTGCAACATCTCATTTTCCGAAAATGTTAGTTTTTAATTAATAAGTATTTGGTTTGTGAAAAGAAAATTATGACCTTTAATTTAATTTCAAATTGAAGGTATAATTGTCATTTCACATTAAAATAATTTTTATTTCTTCTGAATTTTGAGAGCAGTATTTTGTCCTTTTTTCTTAAAATACTAATTGAATAAGCTAAAATTTTGACCAAGTGTAAAGTGAAAAAAAATAAGTAGTTAGGGTGTTACAACCTAAAAACAAAGTTAGATATATTCATGTGAAAATGGTTAATATTTAAGTATAATAAACTAACATGCTCCCTTAATTTCTAGTATATTTTTAGTTAACATCGAACTTTTCGGGATAGTTTGCAATTGGGCAATGCAATCAGACAACTTTTGCTCGCTCTGGTTTCAACATTTTGCGATTATCTGCGGGTGATATATAAATGTTAAATGTTTGCCCAATATAAATATAGGTCTGCACCGAAAAGAAGTTCGTACACAATTAA
>JAYMTP010002161.1:0-20755 GCA_036897365.1 Geranium brycei
GAGTGTCCCCAGACGTAGGTGCGGAGTCACCGAACTGGGTAAACATATTGCGTGTCTTCTGTTTATTGTTTGTTTATTTACTATCCATTATCTGTGATAAGACAAGTTGTCGAACCAATTGTCACAACATTGTGTTCGGCATCTTGTCCCTGCTACGAATCAGAATTTCAAATATCATTACTTCAACGATGACGATCGATATCTCTAGAAAAATCACAAATATTTAATGATCCAAATCCTTCAACCTATTCGTGCTTACCAGATCAGCCCATCGACGCCGAAAAACAAAATTGAAAATATTTTTTTAAATAACCTTTTAATTTTAGGGGTAATTTGTTAATTTACAAAAAAATACACAAAATTTGCAAATAAATGCAAACTACCTTTTTGTCATTAACACCCGTTTGCAAAAGTGATATATTATGAGACACTTCATGCAATTCGTCCTTATTTTTTATACTTTTGATTACATTTTTTTTTGCACGAACCTCTTCTTTTAACATAAACGAAAACTATTTAAAAGAAAACATAAACGAAAACTGTCTCAATGCAACATCTGATCTCTTCCCTTGTCGACGTGTATGGCTTAGATTTCGCGTGAACCGATGGATGGGCAAACGACAGCGTTTCATCCCTGTAACTCCCATATATAGATGTACGGATACGTGTTTTTCGCCACGTAGGACCAACATTTGTTGATTTGTTTTTCTGAAAACTTGTCTTTTCCTGCACGAGATATTAACCATTTCAGAAAAAAAGTACAGAATATTAATTCTATTTTAATTAAATAAGTTAAAGTTAGTAACAGCAGTCTATTTCATCAATTATTATTATTATTATTATATTTTAAAATGTATTAACTTCCTACCTTTATGTTACTCTTTACTAATTTTTCACGACTAAATAAATTGCCCATGTCAAAGGATACCATTTAAAAATAGGCAATGTAAGTATATTGATAATTTTGCAAATACCAATCATATTTATTACAGTAAACTACTTTTTGAAATCAAAATACTTTATTACATAAATAAAGAACGAAACATCATAATAAGAATCAGTGAGACAGACCCCGCACATGATTCCTAGAATAACATAAACATAAGCGAATAAAACATACATAAAAAGTAATTGGTCAATGACACGACAATATAATTATAAAAGTTTTCTTGTAGAACGACCTTAAATTAAGTATTGTTTAATAACATAGGCAACAAAACTTTTGCTGGTAGAAACAAGAGTATTACCGAACCAAAATTACATCACTTGATAGTTACACGTAGGTTCACGGCCTCTACCTCTAATAGCAAGAGAAAAAGAGATAATCTTATATAATTATAGGCGATTTCTAATTTGACTGATGTAATAAATTTTGAGTGTAAAAAAATTGAAATAACCCTTGTTGTATTTTAAAATAATGCCTCTTGGTGAATTTATGTGAGATTATCCCATTTATATTTGAATATTTGATTTAATCTTTGGTCTGACTGGTAAGTGGTAACGGCGTGACAGTGAGCAGTTAAAAAGCCCTAACCTAACCCAGCAGCAGACGAACCCAAAGGCACGAACCGTGGGAGACGGGCACGAGCCATGGCTCGACCGAAGCCGCACTCAAGCGCGCGAACGATCGATTCAATATAAACATAACGGTTCCGAGAAACCACACACACTCGTCTCGTCTCGTCTCGTCTCATCCTTCTCTCTGCCTCAGCCTCTTGTGTGTGTTGTGTCTTGTTTTGTGTGTGTGTGTGCGTGTCCTCTCTCTCTCTCTCTCTCTCTCTCTCTCTCGATTGGATAAGCGCCTCCTTCTCCTCCACCTCGCTCCTCCTCAACACGCCTCGCTCCGTTTCTCTGTAAGTCTGTCTTTTTCGCTTATTTTTTTCGTTTCTTCGTGCGGTCGATTTCACTCTCTCTGTCGCTCGCTCGCTTGCCATGGAGATTGATATTAGATACCGATGGATAAGCGTTGGCCTTGGAGGTATCGATTTTAGGGTTTTTGGAGGTATCGATTGGTTTTGCCCAATCGTGCATTGATTTAGGGTCGTTTTCTGATGTGTTTGGTTTGTGTGAATGTAATTTTGGTGTTTAATTGGGTTTTGTATTCGTTTATTTTGGGTTTCTGTTCTTGTTTGTTATGCGGATTTGGGTGCTGAGCTGCAAAGTTTGTTCTTAGAGGTTTTATTTTTATTTTTGGGGTTTAAAGTTGTTCTTTTTCCATCTTGCACTATTGTCATTATTGGCTTTTTTGGTAAATATTGAATTTATTTCAAATATCATCACATGGCTTGTGTGGGTGTGTGAAAGTTCTTTCTCTCTTTTGCTTCTGAAATATTCAGACAATTTGTTATTGCATTACAAATTTATGTTGTTTGGTGAATGCTTGTTTTAATTCGAATCTGTGTGTGAGTGTGTGCTGCATATTTGGTTTGAAATGCATTTTAGTTACTTTCTTTATTTGAAATTCTTACTTCTTTATATTGATTTTGCTGATGGAAATAGTAAATTTAGTTACTTGAGAATAAGTGTCAATATTGAACTGCTCCCAGTGGAAATTGACTTCAGCACATGCTGCTATAAAATGTGTTATAGACTAAAGGTTTCCTTCCCCCACTTGGAGTTGGTTGCAATTAATGTGTTTGGTGTCATGATCTATTGAACTGAGTTGAGTACTTATATTTCACTATTTAGTATTTTAATGCTACATTGGGGATGGCATCATAATCAATACTTTGAATTGCCCAATAATATGATACCTGTTTTTCTGGTAATTGGACAGAAATACATTGGTAGGTGTATTGATGACGATATAGTATATTACTATTGTTATTTCATAAGGTAGGCTTGCTGATATGTAGCATGTTATCTTATCTAGCTTCACCTTAAATATGCGTAATGTGTTTATCTTAAATTATGATTAACACCCTCCACAAGAATAAAAAGGACCTGCATATTTAGATGAATACTTCCTAATTTACTAGTGATGTGAATGGAATGAATTCGCTGCTTACAGAGAATCCCATTGTTCTTGTTGAAAGTAAGAAGCATTGCTTGAAGTCTCAGATTTATAGTTTCTATGCTGCAAGAAGCTTAATAGTGTGTGTTTATATGCCTGAAGCAGTAATGGATACTACGTGACAATCCATGAGCATAACCCATGGACAGTGTCTTCTTATGGAAGAAAATAAGAAGAGAATGCAATTATGTTTCATATATGCTGCATGTTTCTGCAAGTGTTGGATATGGCGTTTTTACTTTGCCTGTAGAAAGCATGTATACTTGGGTTCATGAAATAAATTTCTGAAATCTTAGCCAATTATTCACGCACCACATGTTTATACTCAGGTGGTGATGTGTTTTGTTCGCCTTTCACTTCCTACAAACCTAAAAAGGGCATAGGAACTTGACTGTTTTTGTTTTTCAGAGCTTTGGTTAGTGATAAACAATCAGTAATTGAATTTTATGTGAATACTTATAAGTTATAATATGTTTTTTCATGCTGTTCTGTCAGGGGGCATACATGAGGAATATGTTCTCTAAGATCAGGACTGTATTTCATTCTACACCTTTATAGTTCACAACCTTTTCATCGTATGGCGGCTGACCAGCGTAGAAAACGATTAAATGGTGCCAACAGTGTTGGTTATAGTTCCTGGGATCAATATAGAGTGAAAAAGAAGAAGTTGGGATTGGGTTCAAAACAAATGGATAGAACCATGAAATCTCATATTAACCTCGAATGGGATGGCGATGGAAAAAAGGTTGTGGCCAACAGGGAACAAGTTGGCATAAGCTGGAGAGGTCTAAAGCCATATAGAGAAACAATATCGCGTTACCATAATATCTTGGCAGGTGTTGCTTCTGTTCCGAAGGAAGTTTTTGAGTTGGAAAATTTGACAGATGTGCTATCCTACGAGGTAACTGTAGTTTTATTTGGATCTCCTTGCTTCTATCTGCAATATTCTCTCTTTATTTAGCTGATGTGCTCTGTATTTATTTGTCTTTGCTTTTGGAATTTTGTGAAGGTCTGGCAGACTCAGCTATCCGAGGATGAAAGAAACCATCTCATGCAGTTTCTTCCTAGTGGACCAGATCAGCAGCAATGTCTGCAGGCGCTGCTTGCTGGGGACAACCTTCACTTTGGAAACCCTTTCTTGAAATGGCAAGTATATATGTTTATGATGCTGATTTTATGACACCCTTTCTGTTTCTCTGTGATATTGGTTGTGTACAGATAGAACACAACACCATGATGAGAAATGAATCACTCATATTTGCCTGTAATATTTGTTATATGGCTTAATCAAGTTTCTTGCAGACACATGTTTTATTCCTTTGTTGCATTATTTCAAGGACCATGAATTTTTGTTGAGCATGTAAAGCTATTTGTTGCAGGGGTGCTGCACTCTGTTCAAGAAATCTTCACCCAGATGCTGTTATACAGCAGGAACTATATTTGAAGACTCATAATGAAGTTTACCATTCGGAGTTATTTAAGTATCATGATAAGTATGTGGAAAATCTTGATTTGCATGCTCTCTCACGCACACACACACGCTTACACTGACACATGTATCAGTCTGTTATTTAAAGTGGTGCTTCTGCAGTTATTTATGCTGGGGCATTTGTATGTTTTCTGTGGCAGTCTTATTAAATATTTTCAAGAAGCGAAGGAGAGATGTGAAAACGCTGAGGATCCAGAAAGGGAAATTACACAGATGTGGAGGTTGGCTTTCTCAGAACATTTTGCTATACATATAAATCGAGTCCAGAGTCATGATCTTGATGTGTAATATAAGCAGCCTAAATGAGCTGTAAAATGACAGATAGTGTCTTCCAATTGTTTTTTTATTGAAAAGAAAATTTATTTACACCTGAACTTTCTTTGCACCTCCAAATAACTGGAGTAACAAGAAGAGATATGGAACATGCATACTTTAAAACTAAAGAGTAATTGACTGGGTTCATGGAATTTGTTTATCTGTTGGAGTTGCAAAGTTAATGAGTCAGTATATTTTTGCTTATGAAATTTAACTTGCTGGCTTCTTATTGGCTTTGTATGTTGCACTGTATATGTATATTGAGTTGAAATGATCTAACTTATTGAGTCCTACTCATATAAATTTGCAAACTCACAGACTAATTTGGGAAGTATCTGTGTCAAAAATAACTCTGCGTTTCTTCTTTTTTTCTGGATTATAAACATATTTTGGGTATTGATTGTAAGTGGTAGGGATTGCATTTTCTTTGGTAATTGAAGATAAACATCACCAATAAACTATGCACGGGGATATCATAATTTGATTTCATTAGATTATAATTTTGAAGCTAATGTGCAGGGAAAAAACTGATGTGGAGAAAAGGATCTTCGGGGAAGAAAGATTTCATGATTTCCAGGAGAATGTGGAAGCTTTATCTGAATCTTGCTCCTGGTTTGCAGACGATGAATCATGCAGTAGTGATAACCAAAACTCGGTAGTGATGAAAGGTGGAGAACATAAAAGAAGGTAGTGATACTGTCGTAGTGAGTCATACCAGTATGTCTATGTCGTATGTCCCTTAAGTTGGCTAGCTCATTATGGTTCATGTTTTTGAATATTACTTTTTTGCACTATTAGTCAATGTTCTTGAAAACACTTGGCGCTAGTCGGGCAAAGAGGGCCTTCTGGGGACTACGGGGATTAATCGGAAATTAATTGGATTAAAGGATCAATCGGGGAATAACCAGAGATTAATTGGAAAAATCTGGAATTTTTTGAACATTGCTATTAGTAAATCGGAGATGTATTACAACAATCACAAATGCTGGAATACAGCTAGCATTTCCTTTTTAGTATGTTCTTACCTAGTCGGTGATCACATTAAGAGTAGCTACACTTTGCTCAAACTATTCCTATCCTAGAGTTCATAGATTGGTAATTTTTGAAAGATTATGTGCGTTATTATTAGTAATGTATTTTTTTTGACGACATTACTACTAGTTGCCTTTATAGTGAGAGAGCTTCTGTTCACTATATTTTAAAGTTGGGAGAATTTTACAGGCTAGTTCTTATTCCACTTTTCTTCAACAGTTCATATATGGGTCAGCTTGTATCATATAACTTAATTTTAGGTTCAACTTGGCCCATCATAAGAGTTATGTAGGTTTTATTTTGAAAAGTCAGTATGTGCAGATAATCATAACGTCTACTGCCACAACAGGAAGCACCTAAATAACTATATTTAAGAGATTAGAGAGCCCAATGTAGAGTATAACTATTATCTGTTAAATGTTTAGCTTTGTTGGCAATATTTATTGATTTGACGTGCTTAATGTAAATTTACCATCAACCGGCAAAGCATATTATGGTAGTAAATGTTTTAATATGTAGAACAATATCTTATCTTGAATTCCAATAGTTGCTCTTGTGGTGATCTTTGCCCTGCTTGTTGGTTTCTGACTTCTATATATTATGTTGTTTCCCTTTTTGAACAATTCTTACTAGTTGTGATGGTTTTCAGGGCCTGTGAGAAAAGTATTGTGAAGAACAAATCCAGAAATCAACCTCTAACCCCTAATAATGCACCGAATGTAGGAGCAAGAGCCAAAAACGGGGACAAGTTGCTGAAGCCTCACAACTCATCTGGTGATGGCTCCAAGTACATGTCATACATTAAGGTTAGTATTCTTTTGGTTATTTTAAGCGGTATATGAAACTTCAAGAGTCTGATAACTTGTATAATAAACACATTAATGTCAAATTTACGAAGATTCAAGATGCATCCATTTAAAAAATATGTTGAGGAGTAAATGATGTGGTATTTATATGATTGAGCGTGTAATCCCAAGCTAGCAATTGACTACATATTGATCACGGGTGCAGGAGTAATTGATTACACGCTTGTAGAAAAACTTAGGCCTACAAAGTTTTACAGACGAGAAATGCTAGATTGTGTGTTTCATGAAGGTTATTGCTGATTATTTGCCTTCAATATGTTTCAGGTTAGCAAGAAACAGCATGAACTTGTTAAGAATATGAAACAGTCTGGTAAAAGTGTTCAGTCTCAGTCGCTGAACTGTGTTTTAGGCAACCTTGATGGTTTTCATGTACAGCCATATGAGGTATTTGAGGAAGAAGAGCAGAAGAAACTGCATCAGCATTGGTTAGTGTATTTTTAAGTACAAATTTAATTTTGAACCTTCATGTTTTATTTTTTAAATTTATTTTCTCCAATCTCAGCGTTTTAATCTTAAACATTGGCTAGAAAATTCTGAAGCACAAATCTAATCTTCAACCTTAAGTGTTTTAATTTTTAATTTTATTTTCTCCAATCTCAGTGTAAGTCTTGTTTATGCAGGTTAAACTTGGTTCACCGAGATCTTCCGGAAGCTTATGCAAACCGGAGAGAGAGGCAATCGCAGATACAAAATATAATCAGGTTGCTGGAGCAGGAAATGAAAGAAAAGCTAACTTTCTCAGATGAGGTTTCTTCTACTCGTTACTTTAAATATTTTCATGCACCATATAGTCGTTTGTAGTTATCCATTTTGAACTAGCACATATAAATACACACGCGCGCGCACACAAGTCCTCTTTATGCTCTTATTTTGATCTGATATATTTATAATTGGATGATCAGAATGATGCAAACGAGGAGGATACCTCTGAAAATGAGATGCAGAATGAGACAGACGCTGGACTGATAGCTAGTGAATCCATCATCCAAGATCCTGAAGATTCTGTTTCCATTTCCTTGGAGAATCGGTCTCCACAGCAGATTCCTTCACTCGATGACACTCTGAACTATATGAGCAAGGATTCAGAAAGCGATCGTGTTCTGTCAAAGTCAGGTAATGCTCCAGAGGATGAGTCACATTACTCAGGGAATTTGAACTCAGCAGATATCACCGTTCGTCAGGAAATTCCTGTCTTGTCTCAAGGTGACGCATGGCAAGCAAATGACGTGCCACATTCTTATTATGGTTCTACTGCAGGCCTCAAATACACATCTTCAAGTGGGCTATCTCTCGGGCATCCGCAACCACAAATGATTGAAGATCTGCATGCTCGCACGGTTGATCATCCGGGGCATCAACAACAACAAATGAACGAAGAGCAGCATGCTCGTATGATTAATCTGGGAACTGATTTGCAAATGAAAGACGTGTTTCACAGACAACCAGACAATGTTTCTTTCTGTTCGTACCCGAACCAAGATGGAAACGGGTTGCTTCAATCTTTGTTTAAAGGCCAAGGAATGCCGTCTTACCATCACGAGCAGAAAGCAACGGGGTTGCATTTTCAGTCACCTAACATTTCCATGGAAGACGGTCCATTTCCTAGGCACTACATGCAGCAATCACATCCACAGGCACACCTGCAGCAATTGCATCCACAGGCAAACCTGTTGCAGATGGAGCAAGGGCTGAGAAGACAGAATCCTGTTCAAATGCAGCATAACGTGCCGGAGAACATTTACTCTGATGGAGGTAGGTACTTCATTCCAACTCCAAGGCACGAACACTTACAACCTCCGCGCGCGCCTGCCAGTGTGCAGGATTCGGCTGCCAATCACATCCTCATGTCAGCACCGGCCATGTCCCATTCACACGGAGGCGGATTATTGACTCAGAACTGGTTTTCCGGTGACCATCAAGTCAATGGTGCCTGGGCTGTTTCAGATGGCGCTGGTTCCCTAAGTCGGGGTATGGGAAGTGGAAGCAATGCAGACCAGAGTTTATTTACAGTCCTATCTCATTGCAACTCGTTACGTTCCGGCACTTCTTATGATTCCATGCGCACCACGGAACAGGTCATTTCACCGAGGAATTACGGGATGCTTGGTGGGGCAACGGCTCCTAGAATGAGCAATGTCTTACCACAGACGGCCAATCCACTCGAGTACCTGGGTGGGTGTGAAGCAGCAGCAGCAGGTACTTCTCTGATGAATGACGAGATGGTTTGGATGAGCCTGCCTCATCAGAATTCCGCGCTACGTGATTCAATGGGAAAACCGTTCTCGAGGCGATGGAATCAGTGAGAGTAAGTGCATTTTGCTGCTGCCTGTGTTACTATGAGATAGTTATTAGATATAGGAGTTTGGGACTTGCCAGTTATATGAGATATAGGTAGTTGTATATACCTATAAAAGAGCCAACTCAACTCAACTCCATGTACATATTTTATATGTAGGCATTAGATGACCGGTCAGGTATGGAGGAAATTAATGGAAGGGTAGGATCAATAAAAACCTGGCATTCCCTTGTTTTGGTAGGCAAGTTACATTTAGCCATTTTTGTTTTCTTGGGAATTTTGTCTGTTTACACAAAAACTCTTTCAATAATTTATAGGCTGCAAATTTACCAGTGCAAATGCTTCAGTCAGCAATTCATGTTAGTTTTATCAATTCAACATCATTCTGGCACAATTAATTGTTCTATATCAGGTCACGGATTTAAGATGAATATCAGCAATCTCCTTGATCCATAATTTGCACCATTATTATGAAAAATCAGTAATTGTTGTTTCAGACCATGGATGTTTTAGTTGTGTAGGTTGAAGAGTTCTCTGATGAGATCATTGGCACCATCACTTAGGAGCAGTGTTGGGAAAAAAGATAAAATAGGGTCTCTCTGGAGATTAATTCAGATTATTAAATTATTAGAGGATTAATCGGACTTTGCGGTCCTATAGGCAGGAGAGTGTTTTTCATGTTTAAACCAGAGTGTTGCTTCTTGAGGTCCATGCCCATGTGTGAATTGCAATGGAGAGTAAATATTTAAGATTTGAATAAAAAAGCGGATAAAAACCTAGTTGCTCATTTAGTGGTAAGTGCTAAGTGCATAAATCAAGCAATACAAGCAGAGTGTCCGTAACAACAAAACCATAAACATATATTTTCTTCAAAATTTGCTCTAATAGCTGCAGAAACAACAATGTTATAGCTGTAAGTTATAGATTAAAGAGGGTCCAATAAGAGAGAGGATGATCCCAGAAAATAGCAATTCATAGAATCGCCTACATAACAAAACAATCAACCAGGTTCTAAATTATGCACAACAAAACTACAGATTAGAGAGGTCTAATGAATACTTGGTACTGTAGTGATTGGAATTGGAGGGAGCTAATTGGCTTAGAATGGTTTTAACTCGAAAGGGTTTTAGAGGATTTCTTCAGCTCTACTCAATATTATAAAAGTTAATTTCCAGTTAGCCTTCAATTTATTCTCTGTAAATTTCTATGAATCTTCAATTTGTTCCTAAAACGTCCTCCCCGCCCAACTAGCGTCAAACGTTTTTTTACAACATCGGCTCTACTATTTTTATCCATTAGTTTAACATTCAAGTTTAAAATTGACTCGATTAACAAATAAATGGAACTAGAGCCTAATCTTTCGAGTTTCGATAAATTCCCCAGTTTTATTTAATATAATTAAAAAACTAATTTTAATTTAATAAATATTTATAAACAAATTTAATATAAACTTGAGCTCAAGTTGCATTAGATGACCTCAATGCTCACAAAAAAAACACCTAAAATGTATTCACTCTAGGCAATTAACACAAACAGTACAGTCCAATGCACAATTTCTACACAAATGCACAAAACTTATGGAGCCTTAGCCTATGCACAACAGACCACCCTAAAATGCATACTCATTCAGGTAATTTACATAAATATTCCAATCCAATTCACAAAACCCAAATACACTTCAGAAGCACCTAAAATTCATTCATTCATTCACATTCATACATTCACTGTTTCCATTTTAGTACTTAATGAATCAAAATTCTCTTGATAACAAAAAAAAATCACGGCAGCTCTTATTTGTAGACCTATCAAGCAGCTGAGCTGATCTCTCCTCTTATCCTTTCACAGTTCAAAAAAAATTGTATGCATGTAAAAGAAGAATTTCACAGATATCAGTATATCACATTGAATGGGGGATTACAGGTTCGTTCATTGTGTGGGTTGAAACTGGCTTCCCTCCCCTGATGAAAACTGGTGACCCTTCGCTTATCGCCATCCTGATCTCGTGCTGTAGTATATCTTCCAGCTCCTTCACCACATTGCTCATTTCGGGCCTCATTGAATTTGCACGCTCCACGCATTGGACTGCCAGCGTTATGCAACCTTTTATGCCTTCCACCGTGAAGCTTCTTCCCAGTTTCTCATCAGCAATGTCCGCGATTTCATCACTTTCTTCATTGGTTCGTACCTTCATTGAGACAAAAACAATAGTTTCAGACTGAACTTCGAGTTATTAAAACCATGTAACTTGTTGTAAAGCCGATCAAGAAAAAAAGTAACTTGTTGTAAAGGTCATGGAATTAGGGCATACCCATTCGACAAGGTTCAGGCTGGAATCTGGATATGGTGAATCTGTCGCATGGTGTCCACTTACTAACTCCAGGAGGAATACGCCGAAACTGTACACGTCGGTCTCTACAGAATAGTGTGAGTGCTCTATCACCCTGGGCGAGAAAACAAAAGGCATATCAGATAATGATGAATACACGACATGGAGGACAATACTAAATGTGGGAAGTCAAAGTGGGCATACTCCGGGGCGAGGAATATCTCATCTGCTGCCACTTGAGAAGACAGGCCTCCGAGATCATCTCTTTCGAGGAAGAGGCGGATACCGGCATCAGCAACATTAACTTTAAAACTTTCATCCACAAGAACATTGGCTGTTTTGAAGTCTCTGTGAAGCAATCGCGGGCTGCGGTAATGAAGATGTGCCAAACCTGAACATGAGTTGCATGGAGAACGCATAAATCAGAGATCAGTGCTACGATAAAAACTTATGTACAAAGGGAGCGTGTAAACATGATATTCATGGAGCTGCTAGCAATGTTAAGACACTTCATCAACAAAACAAAATAATATCACAAAGACAATAAAGTCTCGCTGATTTAGCAGAGAGATCACCTTTAGCTGCTCCTATAGCTATTGAGAGCCTTTGCTTGAAGTCTAGCATCTGATGTGAAAGCGGGTCGTCATCTGATGGGAATCATGAAATTTCAATATGCATAAGAATCTTTGAAGTAAGCGATGAATGCAGAAATGCATAAAAATAAATTACATAGAAATTAATATGATGCACATAACATATACACTAGTTTTCTTCAACCCTGTAACTCCAATTGTTGGGATCAGAATAATTATTATCCTACTAAGCATCTCTTATTTCTCCCAACCCTATAACCCATGGATTAAAGTAAAATGCCTAGAGTAACATAAAGCATTTTAAAGGTAATTACATGTTGAATCTAAGTGATTATATGGAAGTTTAGTGTGAAGATTGATACAGATGTTTATGCATTACCCATATGCTCTGTAGTAGTCGATTCTCATAAAAGCAAAAATGATGATAGGCAAGAGAGTTACCACAGAACAAATGACTGGAGACACTTCCATTAGGTACAAGCTCAAATACAAGAAACTGAAGATTTCTTCCCTGGCAGCAGCCCAAAAGAGTTACAAGATTCTGGTGCCGAATAGATGAGAAGTAGCGTGCCTGATAGTAAAGTTCAGTTCCATCAGATAAAACCATGAAGACAGAACACTCTATAGTAAGGCAACATGATTTATCACCCTTTTGTTAGTCCTTTTAACAGAAATTATCCCAGAAATCATAATTAAAATCAATCAAGAAAACGCTTCTTGAATGGAGTTTGAGATTTTACAACAAAAAAGAAATTTTTGTAGGAGGAAAGTGATTAATTTACCCTTTCTGCAAATTCTCTAGTCCTTGCTCCTGGGCGCTTTTTGATGGCTATGCGCGTCCCATTCTGAAGCAACCCTCTATACACCCGGCCAAATTTTCCCTCCCCAATGAAATTATTCTGACTGAAGTCCCCTGTTGCCATATACAATTCTTCAATTCGAAAGATCCTTGCCGGTTGTGACGAGATGCTTGCTCCTCGTGACGATGACTCCGCTCTATCACGGGTTTGAACTGCAGGTTACAGTGCACAGCACAGCAAAGTAAACAATCTTTACACTGAACTCGTTACTAGCATTTCAAGAAAGCCAAGAAGAAGAATAACATTATGAAAGAACTGTCGTTACCTCGAATGGGCGGCTTAGAAGGCACTGCTTCAGAAATTGTAGAAACATTCTGATCCGGCCTGCTATCTCGCTGTGTCACATTCTGAAGCTGTGATGATGACTCCGCTCCCTGTGACAATGACTCCGCTCCTTGTGAAGATGACTCTGCTCTGCCACGGGTTGCAAGTTCAACTGCAGGTGACATTGCACATCAAAGTAAAAAAATCTTTACACTGCTGGACAGTATTTCAAGAAAGACAAGAAGCAGCATGAAAGAATTGTCGTCACCTCCAACGGGCGGATCAGAAGGCGCTGCGTCAGAAGTTCTTAGAAATTCCCGAAACGGCCTGCCACCCCGCAGCGTCGCATGCCGAAGCTGGATGGTAGATGGATGAGTCACATTCCTAGGGCGACAGAGAAAGAACCATACGAGGAAGATAGCAGTCACCACAAATGCCAACGATCCTAAAGCACCTCCAAGTATTGCTGCAATTGCAAGAGAAGAAACCATTTGGTATGAGAATCACACTTGATGTTGATGGAGCAAAAAGAAGAAATGAAAGAGGAAAAATGAAATTGACACTATCAGACCTTATATAGAGCCACATTCCATAACAGAATCACATAACAGAAGCAAGTTGCAGAATCAAGTTGCATAACTGCTAAATTCTAGAACCTCACCTTTCAAAAAACTATTTATATATTTTTTCGATCGGCATTTCAAAAAAAGCTATATCAGATGATGAAATGAAATCATTATAGAACATATGAGGAAAGGGATAAAATATTACAATTGATCAAGTGCTCTCATTAGGGTTTCACAATTGCTTCATTGTTCCAACAGTAATTTCAAGCAGAAAACAAATCAGCATTTGCAAATTATAGCATAAAAGATATGGGATTTCACTGCAGATGTGTATCTAATTCAATCCAAAACCAAAAATCAAATCTTCAAACCTGATCTCTAGAGACCTCAGCTTCACTTGCCCCAATAATGCCATTATCACCCACAATCCACATTGAGATTGCCAGCGAAATCAGAGAGAACCCAGAAAGCAATGCCCCAAAATGAAAGGAAATTGGGTCTCTTTCTCACCATGAGAGCGAACTGGTCGAGACTCACGATGATACAGGCGAGAGAGAGTGTGTGGAGCTTTACACTCTCAGACTGCTGATTCAGTTTATGATATTTTCAGATTCTCAATATCTACTTATTTTACAATTTCACTTTTATTTCGTCACTGTACGAATTAGAAAAGATAAAAAATAGTTTTCAAATTAATTTTATTTAAAATGATATATAAAAATATGTAAATTGCACAATTTCGTACAAAATTTAGGACCTTTAATAACAGTGTTATAAATAAACTAAACACATGAAAATGCTTTTCAATTTTTTTAAATACAAATAGTTATATTTATCATTTTTTTGATTTATAATTATATTTATCATTTAATAACCACAGGCATCATGTCTAAAAATTTGGATGTAAAATGACCAAATATAATAAACTTGGACAAACTTTGATTTTTTTAGTTTGCACAATGTGTATATTTATATGAAAATAATAAAAATGCCTCTGAAATTATAATTAAGATTTTTATAAAAATAATAAACTTAACTTTAAAATAATTTAATTAAAAATTTTGATTATATAAGTTTTAGTTAAAAAAATTCACAAAAAATGAAAATTAATTTCTTTTTTAAAATTAATTCTTAACTTTGAAGGAAATTATTAAATTTTTTTATAAACACACATTTTGCACAAATTTTTTTTTTCAAAGTTCACAGTATATTTTTGTTATAATTAAAATACACAACGCCCTCTTGCAATGTTTTTGCCATTTTCTATCTATTCATTCAAGTTCACTCTTCTTGTTCATTCATAGTTCAAAAACATATGTATGTAATGTAAAAGAAGAGCATTACAAGAATCTCACAGATACAAATACAATATCACAATGAATCAGACTCGGTACTGAATCTGCGGATCCCTGACTCGTGCTCGAGTACCCGTTCCAGTTTCGTTACAACGTGACTCATGTTAGGCCGCATCGTTATTGAACGATGCACGCAGTCGAGTACTACCTCCATGCACTTCCACATTCCTTCCACCGTGAAGCTCTTCCCTAGTTTCTCATCAGCAATCTTCGTGATCTCATCGCTTTCCCCATTGTTTCGTGCCTTCGTTGAGACGAAAACAGCCATAGTTATTGTTTCATATTCATCTTCGAGCTATTAAAACAATGTAACTGGTAACAGTGTAATATTTTTGAGTTTCAGAGTCACAAACAGCTATAGTTATTGTTTCAGATTCATCTTTGAGTCATTAAAACAATTTGACTTGTGAGGGCCAAGATTAGGGCATACCCATTCGACAAGGTTTACGCTGGAATCTGGAAATGGCGATTCTGTTGCGTGGCGTCCACTTATAAACTCGAGAAGGAATACACCGAAATTGTATGCATCGCTCTTGGTAGAGAAGTCTTCATACTTTATCACCCTGAACAAGAAAATGATGAAGTCTTCATACTTTGTCACCGAAACTGTGAACTTTGTTTTTTTGGGCAAAATGCGTATATTTATATAGAAATTACGACATTGTCCCTGAAATTAAGAGTTAATAAAATTTCAATTATAATTTTTAACGTGAAAATAATTTAACTAGGAAATTTGATTACACAAGTTTTAGTTGAAAAAATATTTTCAGAAAAGCTTTTTAAAATTTTAAAATAACTCTTAATTTGAAGGGCAATTTTGTCATTTTTGTACAAATACAAACATTTTGCGTAAAAAAAATCGAAGTTCACAACCCCCGTCTGTCATTATTAATACACAACACCCTTTTGCAAAAGTGTGATAGTATGCATCACGTTTTTGCCATTTTTCTTAGATAATATGATGAATACCCGACATGGAGAATAACAATGATTAATGGACATGGGTGTTTACTCTGGAGCGAGGAATATATCATGTCCTGCCACTTCAGAAGACGGCCCTTGAAGATCATCTCTTCTGAGGAACTTGAGGTCACCGGCACCAACAACCTTACCTTCGAAACTTTCATCCACGAGAACATTGGCCGTTTTGAACTCCCTATGTATCAAAGGAGTGCTGATGAAATGTAGATAAGCCAAACCTGCACATAAATTGCCATTAATCATAAAACAGCGCTTCAATAAAGTCTCTGTACAAAGAAAAAATCTGCTAGCAATGTTGGGAAATTTTATCAACAGAAAAGAAAACATCCACTGATTTAGCACAAGAAGAGTTTGTTTGGGTATGCAGAGGTTCGCGGGAGCTTACAAACGAATATTTGTGGAATTGATAGCAGTATTTGGGTCGTTTTGGAAAAAATAATATGAAACTACAAAAGCCATAAATTCTCAATGGTTGGTTAGCAGAATGATCACCTTTAGCTGCTCCTATAGCTATTGAGAGTCTGTGCTTGAATTCTCGCATCTGAGGTGAAACTTGGTCAGCATCTAAATCGATGAAACCGTTAAGTTTGAATATGGATTAGAAAAGTAAACATAATGAATGCAGAAGTGCACAAAAATTAAGCTCTTCTTACATATAAACTAATGTGATTCACATAGCATATACACTCGTTTTCATCAACACCGTCACTCCGATTACCGGGATCAGAATAATTATTCTACTAAAAATCTCTCATTTCTCCTAACCCTTGATGGTATTGCATATAACCTATAGATGATAGTATAAAGCCTAGAGTAATGGGAAAAAGATACGTTTCCATCAAATTGAGTGTTGAGTTTGCATCAAATTTGGGAACCAAGCATTGTAAAGGGAATTATAATTCTCCACAGTAGACGCTTCTCGTAAAAGCAAAATGGTGATTAGCAAGGTAGTTACCACAGAACAAATGTGCGGCGACGCTTCCCATAGGTATATACTCATATACAAGAATCTGAAGACTATTTTGCTGGCAGTAGCCCAATAAAGTCACGAGATGTAGCATGTCTGATAGTAAAGTTCAGCTCCCTCAGATACAACCATGAAGAAACAACACAAAGAATAAGAGATACGTACATAACATGATTATCCAGGAAATCCTGATTCAGATCAATCAAGATAAAGCTTTCTACAATGAAGTTTAAGCATCTTATGAAATTACCCTGTCGGAGAATTCTTTAGTCTTTTCTCCTTTGCGCATTTTGACTACTACGAGCTTCCCATCCGAAAGAATTCCTCTGTACGCCCGACCAAATCTTCCCTCCCGAATGAAATTATCACTACTGAAATCTCCCGTCGCCATATACAATTCTCCGATATCAAAGATCCTCGCTCCTTGTAATGATGGCTCGTCTCTGGCTAGTATTTCAACTGCAGGTCACAACATTGCACAACAAAGTAAACCATCTTTATGTTATGTTCACATGTGAGTTCAAAGTCCCACATCGGAAGAGTATTGAGTATAAGGAGGGTTTATATACACATTGGACCCTAGACCCACTAGGCTAGTCTTTTGGGTTAAAAGTGGACTCTAATGTGTGTATGGACTTTCCTTGGGTGCTCCTCCTAGGTAAGGCAATTCTGACGCGGCAAGAGAAAGTAGCCATTTGGTATGAGAAACAGGAAGCAAAAATAAATCAGTCCTTATATAGCAGAAACAAGTTGCTAAATTCTAGAGCCTTGCCTTTCAAAAAGCTACAACAGAACATCAGATGATGATGTGAAATCAGGTCACATACATTACATTACAATGTTAAGTTGAAAAAACAGGAAATTACTGAATGTAAATGATCAACTACTCTAATAGGGTTTAACAATTGCTTCCTCATTTCAAGCAGAAAACAGTCAAAGTTATGGGATTCACTGCAAATGAAATCTAATTCAATCCAAAACTCAAATCTTCAAACCTGATCTCTATAAACCTCAGCTTCAATTTTGCCCCAACAATACCATTAACCCCATAGCTAAAACCAGACACAATGCCCCCAAGTGGTACAGAGCTCACATTAACACATGTGAGGTCCTAAGTTTCGAATCTTGGTACATGCGGGTTAAAAGACCGATAACATGCGAGTTTTCCTTATTTGCTGATAAAAAAAACAAAGAGGGTCTCTGACCTAGGTCAACTCCAGCTGAGAGGATCGCGATCATCAACACGAATGTGATGGATGCACAATCAAGGCAAGATTGAGGGATTTGGGTGCTCAAGTCAAGTTCATAATTGAACATCTTATGCTATTTTATGGTCAAAATATTCTGATATTATTCATTAATTAATCTCAAATTTTCACTCCTCCCCAAACCACTCGGATAAGATATATTTGTAGATTATCAAAATAAAATTTAAACCTCTATCTAATCACTTATCTTCTTTGTGATTGTGTGATTTGTTTTTATTTTATTTATATGGGATTTCAAGTTTGTTTAAGTCTACTTTAACAGTTGATCCAAAAAGATGTTGAAAGTGAAGGAGAAAGATTAGGAAAACTGATAAGGGCATGTGCATCAAGAGAAATGAATGGTAGGTAGGTGGGAAAATTTTGTCTTTTCAATTTTTGTTTGTAACATAATTAATTTAACAATAGCATAAAGAAGTATATTTGAAAGTCCAAATTATGTTGATGAACAAGAAATATTATAACATGGATTATCTGAGCACATTAAACAAAGCAACAAACCATAATTGGTTCCACAAATTCAGTTGGAATGAAAGAAAATCATCTCTCAGTAACTTCTAACTAATCCTATTATACATAAACTGAGTTACAAAGCATGCATAATTTATAAAAATTTAAAACAACAACTCTGCAAATTAAAACCCTTAGTATCAGATCCAGGGAACTAGACCTAGAAAAAACCCACCTAAAATCCAGACACAATAAACATCTAAAAATTCAATTTAGAACCACCTAACAGTTTTGTTTATTCACATATTGCCATTTCTGAATCAAAGTACTCTTGAGAAAAAAAAAAATCAACACAACTCTTCTTTATACTCTTTATTCATGTACTCTTAATCCATTCACAGTTAAAAAAACATGTATGTAAAAGAAACATAGAAGAATCTCACAGATATCATCGTATCAGTATCACAATAAATAAATCTGTACTCTCATTATGTGTGCATTACTCGTTCCTAAGTATCTGTTCCAATTCCTTTACCGCATAGCTCATGACAGGCCGCTTCCCGCTCAAAGGATCCACGCATTGGAGCACCAGCTGTATGCACCCTTCCATTCCTTCTACCGTGAAGATGCTTTCCACTCTCTCACCGATAATGCCACTAATCTCATCACTTCCCTCATTGCTTTTTAGCTTCATTTTATTCAGAGAAAAACCAAAATAGTTTCAGATTCATCTTGTAGTTAAAACCGTTTAACTTGTAACAGTGTAACATCTAGCAACCATGTTGTAATGGTCATAATTAGGACATAGTCATACCCATTCGACAAGGTTCGGGATGGAGTCTGGATATGGTGATTCCATTGCTTGACGTCCGCTTAACAACTCCAGAAGGAATACGCCGAAACAGTACGCATCGCTTTTTTCAGAGAAGCTTAAACCCTGTGTCACCCTGAACAAGAAAATACACCCTGTGTCAGATACCCGACAAGGAGAATAAAACACTGAACATGGCAAGTCAAAGAGGGCTTACTCTGGGGCCAGGAATATCTCATTTGCCGGGCCTTCAAGATCAGCTCCTTCAAGGAAGATATGGATACCGGTATCAGCAACCTTACCTTCAAAGCTTTCACCCACAAGAACATTGGCTGTTTTGAAGTCCCTGTGTAACAAACAAGGGCTGGTGGAATGTAGATGAGCCAAACCTGAACATAAATTGCATGGAGGACAAGTCAATCAGTAAGCACTGCTTCAATAAAATCTCTGTACAAAGGAAAAGGAAATGCAGAGACTCGCAGAAGCTTCCAGACACAATATTCATGGGATATTTTACAAAAAAATAAATAAAGAATCAATGATTATGCAGAGGGATCACCTTTAGCTGCTCCTATAGCTATTGAGAGCCTAATGCTTGAATTCTAGCATCTGACGTGAAGTTTGGCCGGCGTCTGGATAGATGGAATCATGAAGTTTCAATATGCATTAGAGCTTTTGAAGTAAACAATGAAAAGCACAAAATGATTTCTTACATAGAAAGTAAAGTGACAGACACTGCATCCATAATTTCGTCTAAATTGTGTCCCCAATTAGTCAGGATCAGAATCAAAGACAATAATTATTCTACTAAACATCTATCATTTCTCCCACCCCTTGATGGTATTGCACACATAATCCTTAGATGAAAGTATAATGCCTAGAGTATACACTTCAATGCTTTTTTTATCAGCAAAAAGGAGTTTTCATTGATGAAAACTAGAAAAAGCTCCCAAGAAGGGAACTAGAACTAGCCAAGTACATCAAATACAACTGAGGATCAGATGCCGCAGTAACATAGTTACAACAGAAACTATGCTAGGAAAATGAAAATAGAGGAGACATAGATTAAGAGAAATGAACAGATATGCGCTGGTAGGGGTGGGCAATTTTTACCCAAAACCGAAACCGAACCGAAGGACCGAGAACCTTGGGTATTGGATCGGATTTGGGTTTGAAAATTAAGAACCGAATCAATTCGGTTCGGTTCCGATTCTGAGAGTGCAGAACCGCTAATTAACCGGTTCGGAACCAAACCGATTTTGGGGGTTTTAATTAGTATTTTTTGTATCTCAATTTTATGTTTTAA
>JAYMTP010002162.1:0-20750 GCA_036897365.1 Geranium brycei
TATATATATATATAGAGGAAAAATCATGTGAGAACCAAACCCTTTTGTGAGAACGTGAGAACAGACTATGGCCATTGAAAATAAGTGAATGTCTAGCGGAAATAAGTGAATGTCCAATGGAAAAGATTATATCCAATGAAAGTGAATGTCCAACGCAAAAGGTTTGGCCATTGAAAATAAGTGAATGCCCAGTTGTTCTCACGTTCTCACGAAACATTTGGTTCTCGATGGAATGCTTCCCTATATATATATGGCATTCTGAAACTCAAATAATTGGTACATCTTTAATGTTTTACTACCAATAATCTGTGCCATTTACTTAATACTATTAGACCAAATTATGGTACCATGACATGAAAAATACACATTTCTTTCTTTATATAGTTAGTATCCTGGTGTGCAGGGGACAATTTTGTAAACAGTTAGAATTAGTATATGGATGATTAATTTTTTCTGATATACAATCAGTATTATGCTTGTTTAATATTTTCTAAAAGCCGAATATTTTTTAAAACTTCACGAAAAGTATGATATAAGATTAAGATGTTATGATTGAAGTATGGAAAGTAAGTAAAGTATGACTATTGACATAAAATGCTCTCTATGATTGGTTAAGGTCCATTCATTGGTACCAACTCTCCTCCTCCATCAACGAGAAGGTTTAAGTTTTTGAAAATGTTGCCTTCTATTTATGGAAGGAATTATAATTTTTTTGTGGCATATATTAGTGCTGGTTGTAAGTAGTCTGAATGAATCACTTAGCTGATCTGAAATGCTGCTAAACAACAAATTGAAGATCTGAAATGCTGATCTGAATCACTTTGATATTAAGTGTGAATGCGTGATATATAATACAGTGGTGGGTATATTCCTGAATGGTTCAATTATGTGTTGAAGTTCCCACAATGAAAGAACATGGATTTAGTGACTACTTGGTTTGCTAGTTGGGACCTAAACCTAATAGCTTAAGCTTTTGGTTTAGAGTAAGTTTAACAATATGTACTTCTGTATTATAATTCATAATGTTAACCATTAACACAGATGATTTTAAAATCTAGATTCTCTCATATATAATCTAAAACGTGAAATCATTGGAATGTCTAATTTGTAATCTCGTAAGCAGGCTCGTGAGGCTGTGATGGCTGTTCAAGGGAAAATGGTCGATCCCCAGCGTAAGAAGAGCAAAGGTTTGTGGTACTCTGATAATGCCATAATATTTCTGTCTACTTAATACTTGTATTTAGAGAAGCTTTAGTATGTGTTGCTGAGATGCGTTTAATTTTTTCTCCTAATATTAAGATGTGTATTGTGCTTTATTGAGGTGATTTCTTATTTGGTGAGTTTGTAAAGGAAATGCTGAATTGGTAGTAATTCTTTCTGTCCAAGTTTAGAATCGTTTAGGTGTATTTATGTTGGGTCATTGAGGTTACATTTCTTTGACTTTGCTGCAAGGCTATGTTTTAGTATATTACCTATGGGCTTGATAACATTTAATGCCTCTTAACTATATTAATACCAACTTTTAATAATTTAGAGTTCAGTGTTCCCATGGCTCTTCCCTGGTTGTGCCTGATGTACAAGGTGCACAGCTGAGTTTCAAAATTGATGAGAGTTCGTTGGCTTCTCTGTTGTATTTGAGGTGTTGTGGTGTGTGCTTCTTCAAACTGCTTTATTTGGTCTTAATATCCACAATGTTGGTCTTTTTAATTTTAAGAGGCAGAAGTTAGACTACTAAGATGGAGACTCATCATATTAGTAGACATCATTATAGACAAAGCAGCCCAGTCATTAAAATAATGTTATTTGGTATTTTTGAAGTGGGCCTCTTCATTGAAACTCACTCTTTATTACGAGGCACCTTGTCCTCAAAGGAATCTAGTTCCTTCATTGTGCCTTTAAAACACTGATTAAGTTGGGTTTACTCAATTTACACCTTTTAAATTCAAATACTCATTCTTCCATTCCATGTTTGTCAAGGATTCTTCTCAGCATTAACAGCTGGTTAATTCAAGAGTGCGGTCAGTATTCCTAGTGTACCTACAAATCTACGAGTTTTGTGGGTATAATGAAAAATAAGGGAAAATTTACTTTGAACTCTGCTACTGTTATCATTATGATAGTTCAGATATCAGCTTAATTTTTATTAGTGGGAATCTTGTTAGTGATCCAATTGAATTATTGTAGTCTTTCTACATTTGTAGTTTCCTACTGACTCATATGTCTTTCCCTCGATAGAATGATGCAAATATTGATGCTTTAGAGTATCTTCCTATGAATGTGACACAATCAGCTTGAAAAGCAACCAATTATTGCCTGTTTTAGCAAGGCTTTTCAGCTAAATTGAGACTTGATATATAGTAACATTGTGTTTAGCCATAGAATTTTGCCAAGTTCATATAATATGGTTAATTTGGCAAATCCCTTGAGGCGGGTTGTCTGAATTCAGAAAATCCTGTAAAAATTAATTGATGGTAACACATTCATTATTTCTCTTCATCAGGTTCTCATTTCTATCTGTAGTTTCCATCTGATTCCTCCTATAATACTATTACTATGATGGTACCTCTTCTATCAGCGATTCAAGTGGCAATTATTGTGTCTTTATCATTGGGATTCTAGGATTGAGAATTGTGGATGTCATAGGGTTGATTGCTTAGTGGTGCATTTAAAATTTAACCTTTTGAAGTTGTCTCCTGCAGCCTTTACTCTTCACGTTTGCAAAACTATGGACTTGTATTTTCCTTTTATGCCATGCTTGATTTTGTAAGCCTTTCAAACATGTCATTTAATTGGAGAGTTGTTTTCATTTTTAGCAAGTTTACGGAAGCTTGATGAACAGCCTGAATGGTTGAAGGGGGGAAAACTACGTGATTATCAGCTTGAAGGATTAAATTTTCTTGTGAACAGGTATACTTTATTGTGCGTGATTCTATTAATAGAAAGTACCCTTACATATGAATTGGAATTTTGAAATTTTACATTCATCTCTTTTATGTGGCAGTTGGAGAAATGATACGAATGTTATCCTAGCTGACGAAATGGGTCTTGGTAAGACTGTTCAGTCAGTGTCCATGCTTGGTTTTCTGCAGGTAAGCTCTATGATTCTATGAGTTCATGCAAACCTTCAATCAATGGTCAGACCAAAAATATATTTATTCTGTTCTTTCTACAGAATGCTCAACAAATTCACGGGCCATTCCTAGTTGTTGTACCATTATCAACTTTGTCAAACTGGGCAAAAGAATTTAGGAAGTGGCTTCCTGAAATGAATGTTATTGTATATGTTGGGACTCGGGCCAGTCGAGAGGTGAATACTAAAATTTCTTAATTGTTGCACATTTTCTCTTAAGACCTCAATTTTATTGTTTCACGTTTGTTAAATCTAATTCAGTCAGAATATTAGATTTAATCACTAGTTTTACAGTCATCAAGAGTGTATTTCACACAGCTGTTATGTGATGATGTTCACCTTTTGATGGTTTTTGAAAGTCTCAGAGCTCTCTTTACAAGATGTTGTGCTTTCAAATGATCATATTTGGTATTATAATTAGTTAATTACAATGATAATTCTGTAACAAGAGTGGGTTTTTTTATTACCGTTCTGAATATCTTTCTTCTTTACGTAGGTCTGTCAGCAACATGAGTTCTATGACAATAAGAAAGTTGGCATGCCCATAAAGTTCAATACACTGTTGACAACATATGAAGTAGTACTGAAGGATAAGGTTGGTTTATCCAAGATCAAGTGGAGTTATCTGATGGTTGATGAAGCACATAGGTTAAAAAATAGTGAGGCACAGTTGTATACAACTCTTTCGGTACACAATATTTCCCCCCTATCATTTCACTTGGTATTTCAGTATTTGTTAATTTAAATCGTTAATTTTTACACGTTGCTAATCCTTTACTCAGGAATTTAGCACCAAAAACAAGTTGCTCATTACTGGAACTCCATTACAGAACAGTGTGGAAGAGCTATGGTATTGACTTTTGTTTTAGTTTTGATATTGCAGATTTTAATTTTGCTTGCTTAAGTCATCAGTATGTGTTTGACATGTCTTCCAGAGCAGTGTATGCCAGAGAAACTTAACATAGCCATTTAGTGTTATCAAGTTTTGTAATATCTGTATAAGCTGAAGATTGTGTGGGCTTTTGGACCCTATTTTAGTAACTGTAGATTGTTCAACTTACAATGCATCCTTATGTTTCATAAAAAATTGAGGAATCAGAGCATTTTATGTACCTACTAGCATCCATTATGTGTACAAAATTCCAGCTTGTAGCTGGGCACATGGTGGACATTTGAATTGTAGACAATTCATTCCAAGAAATGATTTTGTGTACATGTTGGACTGTATCATTTTTCAGATCATCAATCTGACTCCAGCCAACCCTGAAGTTTTGTAGTTGGTCCGAACAAATGAGGCTTGATGCCTTTTGGCATTGAGCTTCATCTAAGGCTCTCTACTTAATAGATGAACAAAATTTTGCTTTTGGCTGGTGAGGAATGAGCGTTTTGGAATTGTATTCTCTTGCACAACGCGTTTAGATGAATAAATAAATTCTTCGATGTTGCTTAATATGAGAGCTGGAGCCGCTGTACATAGAATAATTAGCTAAATTTTCAATTTTCATGTTATTTTTTGTTCCATATCGCGATCTCTTTCAGTTTGTATTCCGGGTGATTAAATCATAGCTTCTTTCATTTTTTTGCCCCAATAGGGCACTGCTTCACTTCCTTGATCCTGACAAGTTCAAAAGTAAAGATGATTTCGTTCATAATTACAAGAATCTTAGCTCATTCAATGAAACCGAGGTATGGGTTGCTCTTTCTCTTGTTTCCCCTGTATTAATCTTTTCCATTTTCTGTGTATAGCTCTGTGGTTTGTTTAATTTTATCATCATGTAAGGCTTTGTTCGGATTTTTTGTATGTAGCTTGCTAATCTTCACATGGAATTGAGACCTCACATCCTTCGAAGAGTTATCAAAGATGTGGAGAAGTCATTACCGCCAAAATATGAGCGTATTCTCAGGGTTGAAATGTCTCCTCTGCAGAAACAGTAAGTATTTTTTACTTCTAGTGAAATAGTTTTTTTACGGTTAGTCTGTTGACTATGCAAGCCTGCTCGAACTGGTTTAGGTACTATAAGTGGATTTTGGAACGCAACTTTCATGATTTGAACAAAGGAGTGCGTGGGAATCAGGTTTGCCTCTATTTTTTAAATCATTCAGATTTGGTTAGGCTTGAGAGGATTTATTTATGGACAGTCATTTTTCTAGTCCTTTTGGTTTCAATTTTTGTATTTGCTATAAAGAAATAATAATAGGGATCAACTTATTCCCTCTTAATTGAGAACACATTTTAGAAATGACGAAACTATGCTGCTGGTGTTATATTTACACTTCTGATGTATGTTTTTTGTGTATTCTCATGCAATGACTGGGAATTGACCCATGCTTAAATTCTGTAGGTTTCCCTTTTAAATATTGTGGTGGAGTTGAAGAAATGCTGCAACCATCCTTTCTTGTTTGAAAGTGCAGACCATGGTTATGGTGGCGACACAAGTCTTTATGATGGCAGCAAAATGGAAAGAATCATTTGGAGCAGTGGGAAGCTGGTTATTCTTGATAAGCTTCTTGTGAGATTGCATGAGACTAAGCATCGTGTACTCATTTTTTCTCAGGTTTGTTTCCGAAACGAACAATATTGCTTGAAAGTTTTACATGGCTATAATATTCTTTTATGTTGTTCCCTCGCGTCCCTCCGTCCCAATATAAGCATATACTCATGGAAATGGACTGCTGTTGCTTTGAAGGACATCTTATTCGATCTTAAAACGTTATTGGTGGTACTATAGACCAGAATTTTTTCATTAACTTCTCATGTAATGGCATGTTGTAAATATATTAGGGACTTGGGAGAAATGTCATATCTCTATAAATCGTTTTACATTTAACTACACCTAGTTACAAAATTTGCTTGGGGAGTACCCTTGGATTGTTCATTTTCTCTCGTGGTGTTAAACTCCGTCAAGTATGATGAGAGAGAGAGAGAGAGAACTAAAGGGTAGGTTTTGAAAGTTTTATAGGGATATTTTAGGTTATATAACAGTTAAAAAATAAATAAATTCATACTTAACAGAGTTTAATAGCGTGAGAAAAAACGATTCTAGAATTCTTCTCAAATGAATTTTATGACTTGGTGGTGCATCAAAATGACATTTTCACTAGGGACTTTCATAGGTGGTGGATTCTGTTGCTCAAAAGCCACACACCTAGCCAGGGTAGTATGGAAGTGAAAATCTGTAAATGTAGCCTGGCTCCCACTGACTTGGGGAGTGTCATTTTGTCAGTTAAATGTTTATGAAAACTGTAGGTTGCTAGTTTGCCTTATGTGTACAAGCATATTAATGTGACTAATTCAGTACAATATAAATCTTCTGCAGATGGTTAGAATGTTGGATATACTAGCAGAGTATATGTCACTCAGAGGTTTCCAATTTCAGAGGCTTGATGGTAGTACAAAGGCTGAGCTGCGGCATCAGGCTATGGAACACTTTAACGCACCTGGTAGCGATGATTTTTGTTTTCTTCTTTCAACTAGAGCTGGTGGCCTAGGCATCAACCTTGCAACAGCTGACACTGTTATCATATTTGATTCGGACTGGAACCCCCAAAATGACTTACAGGTTCTGAACATGACAGCCACCTTTTTACTTTAGTATTTGTATCATATTCATTGTTCCTAATTTTTCTGGACTATATAAATAGAAGTCTCAAGTGTTAGAGAAAAACATTCCCTATTATTTATGCATTTACATTTATGTGGACCAGGCAATGAGTAGAGCTCACAGAATTGGACAGCAAGAAGTTGTGAACATATATAGGTTTGTTACAAGCAAAAGTGTGGAGGAAGATATATTGGAGCGAGCAAAGAAAAAGATGGTACTGCATTTTAAACATCTTAAACTTCATATTTTTTGCTTCATGTCCGTATGGATGTATGATTATTGATTCATTCACACACATGAAATGCAATCTATTGTTCTTTTCAGTTCATTTTGTGATTTATGTTTTCTTACTTCGTCTCTTGTTTGTAGGTTCTTGACCATTTGGTGATCCAAAAACTAAATGCAGAGGGTAGATTGGAGAAGAAAGAAGCAAAAAAGGGAGGGCTTTTTGATAAGGTAAGTGCTGAGAGTGCATAAAATTTGTGCTTGTATTATCATCTGCAGGCATAACTGTGCATATTAAAGTATGTCTTAATCCTTTGATTAGCAATCAATTTGTATTTTAAATTAGCTATCATAGTTTTGTGCAGCATTTTATCCATTTCCTGAACTCAATTTGCTCGACATATGCAATGTTGATTTTTCATTGTTGCAGAATGAGCTATCAGCAATATTAAGATTTGGAGCAGAAGAACTTTTTAAGGAGGATAGGAACGATGAGGAAAGCAAGAAAAGACTCCAGAGTATGGATATCGATGAAATTCTGGAAAGAGCCGAGAAGGTTGAAGAGAAGGAAGGTGGAGACGAGGAAGGAAATGAACTGCTTAGTGCTTTCAAGGTAAGAAACCCTGGAGTGTTTCCTGAATATCTCTATGTTATCAGATTTGCATTTATACAAGAATTCTTTAACATTATAAATTTTTGTTCTGTTTCTTTATTATATTCAGGTTGCCAACATCTGTAGTGCTGAAGATGATGGAAGCTTTTGGAGTCGTTGGATAAAACCAGAAGCTGTAGGCCAAGCTGAGGTGTGAACCTTTTAATGATCTTGAGTAAAAATAAGGTCTATTTTTTCAACCAGGTCCCTATTATGGGTAGAAACTGTATTTGAAGATACTCTCTCTTTCTCTCTCTCCAGGAAGCTATTGCTCCCCGTGCTGCAAGAAATATTAAGAGCTATGCTGAGGCTGATCAACCAGAGAGAAGTACTAAAAGAAAGAAGAAAGAATATGAGCCTCCTGAGAGAATTCAAAAGCGTCGCAAAGCTGAATATTCAGTCCCCTTAGCACCAATGATTGAGGGAGCTTGTGTTCAAGTTCGAGGATGGTCATATGGGAATTTACCCAAGAGAGACGCATTACGATTTTCTCGTGCAGTGAGTAACTGGCCTGTGTTCTTTCTATTCACTGTATTTTCCCCCCACTAATGATTGAACCCATGTTCCTTGTGCTATGATACTTGGGGAAGAATCAGAGGGGCAGTTCATTTGTTAGTAAATGTTTGCAGTTTTCTTCACCTTGTATTTGAATTTTTCTCTGTAGGTAAAGGAATATAGTTGAATGATCTTATGATTTGATTAGAAGATTTTGTATTTCCGTGTAGGTTATGAAATTTGGGAATCAGAGTCAAATCAACTTAATAGCTGCTGAGGTTGGTGGTGCAGTTGCAGCGACTCCACGTGTGGCACAGATAGAGCTGTTTGATGCCCTCGTTGATGGATGTAGTGAGGCTGTAAAAGTGGGAAATCTTGAGCCAAAGGTTTGTTTTTGATGGTTTGCATGCTGTTTTGTTAAGTAAATTTTGAAGTGTTTCTGTAATATAACAGCTGTATGCCATAATCATTTCTAGGGACCTTTGCTGGATTTTTTTGGTGTTGCCGTGAAAGCTAATGATACACTTAATCGAGTTCAAGAACTTCAACTCCTAGCCAAACGCATCAGTCGCTATGAGGATCCCATTGCACAATTCAGAGTGTTGGCATACCTCAAACCTTCAAATTGGTCCAAGGGTTGTGGGTGGAATCAGAGTATGTCTTACCTGCTCTTTTGTATAGTGTATATCTATCTACTCATATAAAGAAAATAGAGTACGAGAAAGAAAAGTTTGCTAGTTTGCCACTTTAACATGCATTTCTCTATGTTATCGCTAGTTGATGATGCAAGATTACTTCTGGGAATACACTACCATGGATTCGGCAATTGGGAAAAAATAAGGTTAGATGAAAGGCTTGGCCTGACGAAGAAGATTGCTCCTGTCGAACTTCAACACCACGAAACCTTTCTACCCCGTGCTCCAAATTTAAGAGACCGTGCTAATGCACTTCTGGAAATGGTAAGGCAATTACTTACAATCATCTTTTGTGTTGGTTTGTGAGTAGAAAAAAGTAGTAAAATAAAGATAGTTTAAGTCTTCAAGTTTACCGATTATATGTGGTATCTCACTTTCCCGTTATACCTACATGTTTTACCAATACTTTCTCCATCTCCACATAATTGTCTCATTTCTTAAAATGGATATCCCAAACTGAGTGTCTTATTTCCATTTTAGTTATTTAATTAGCTATTGATTAATAATAATATCCTACCATGAGTTAGTTATGTGTACTTAAATGATGGAGACATGGAAACATATCAAGGGTAATGAGCAGAAAGTCAACATTGAAAACTGAATCCTAAATTCTTGTCAGTCAATCGGAAACTTATTTGGGACGAAGTAGTAATTATTTTAGGTTATGTGTCTCTTTCTGAGTTTACTTCTCATTGCAGGAACTTGCAGCCATCGGTGCAAAAATTGTAAATTCTAAAGCTGGGCGTAAGGTTTCCAAGAAGGAAAGGGAAAACCTTTTGAACATTCCAATATCTCATGGTAGGGAGCGGAAAGGGAAGCCCGGTTCTCCTAGGGCTAAACTTCAGAAGTATAGGGATCGAACTCAGAAACCAAACAGAGCTGAACCGTTGGCAAAAGAAGAGGGTGAAATGTCAGACAATGATGAAGTATACGAACAATTCAAAGAAGTGAAGTGGATGGAATGGTGTGAAGATGTTATGGCTGACCAAATTAAAACCCTGAAACGCCTGCATCGGCTGCAGACTACCAGTGCCGATCTTCCTAAAGAGAAGGTACATCTCTATGAGTTAACACTTTCATTTGTTTATGGGAAAATGACAAAAACGTGCTGTATACTATCACACTTTTGCAAGATGGTGCTGTATACTTTGATATTGGCAAAAAGGTGATGTCAACTTTGATTTTTTGTGCAAAATGTGTGTTTATACAAAAATGACGAAATTGCCCTTAAAATTAAGAATTATTTTTAAAAATAAAAATTTTAAAAGTTTTTCTAAAAATATTTTAAACTAAAATTTGTATAATCAAAAATCGAAATTTATTTATATTATTTTATAAAAATCTTAATTTTAGGGGCAATTGTCCTTTTGTACAAATATACACACATTTTGCACAAAACATGAAAGTTCACCACACTTTTTTGTCATTAACAAAGTACACAACACCCTCTTACAAAAGTGGGATAGTATACGGCACAATTTTGCCATATCCCCTTTGTTTATTGTTCAAATATATATTTTTATGTTAATATCAATAAAATTTCTCAGGTGCTTTCAAAGATTAGAAATTACTTGCAGCTTCTTGGAAGAAGGATAGATCATATTGTTATAGAGCACGAGGAGGAACCTTATAAACAGGAAAGTATGTATTTCTCCCTCCCACCTCCCAAACCATATTGCTATTTTGTTATCAAACAATCTTGAACTTAGCTCAATTGGAGGCCATACATTTTTTTTCATGGATACTTATTTTACGTATAGGGATGAACACACGACTGTGGAAGTACGTCTCTACGTTTTCAAACCTGTCCGGGGACAAACTTCAGGAGATATATTATAAGCTCAGACAGGAGCAGGAAGAGGAAATGGGAGTTGGACCCTCACATTTCAACGGTTCTGCAGATGGTGATCCGTATCATTTCCCTTATGCACGAGGGCACAAGAATTCAACTTCCGATACAGCAAAATCTGAAGCATGGAAGCGAAGGAGAAGAGTTGAAACCGATACGTATTCTCAGGTTCATCCCCCGTCTCAACGACCAATTGGTAACGGCGGCACCCGTATGAGCGATCCAAACTCACTGGGAATTCTCGGGGCGGGACCATCTGACAACAGGCGTTTTGGTAATGAGAAACCTTACAGGACGCGCCAAACCGGAATTCCTCCAAGACAAGGGTTTTTATGAAGTACTCAGTAGCCTTTCATGTCATGTCGTCGTATCATAAGAGAGACTGGCTTGGCTGGTTGAAGGGGGTGAAGGCAAATTAGCTTTCACACGGTGGAATTCACTGCTTCAGCCGTTAAAATATTCTCTGGTATTTTTTTTCGCCCATGGGAATAAAGTTCTTGCAGATTCCTATTTGATATGATATCCTGACCAATATTAAGGGGTTATTCAATAGATAGGAATTGCATCAGAGTGGGGAGGTGGCTGAGGAAGAGAGCCGAAGATTTCTCCGACATGCACAAGACATTTGGGAGTAAGAGACGACGAGATCAGTCATTTGGTAACGTAAATAGTTGAATTAGAAAGAAGTTTCACTTTTCTTTTCACTGAATCGACATATATACATACACGAGGGTGATTAATTTTTTTTATGTATTATGACGTGAGAAATTGTACATTATCAGTTTTGCATAAATTTTGTAGTTCTGGTATTTCTCTTTTCTTGCAAAAAAACATAATTTCATATGAAATCCAACTTGCAGTATGCATTTAGGTTAAGGTATTTCATGTTAGCATCGAGTTCCGTTTTTGTCATAAAATAAGTCTTATAACTCATTTTACAATGCTATTTTCTGCATCTGCACATGGTTATTGGTTATCACTGAGATAATTGATCCCTCTTCTGTGAAATAAAATATCTTTTGTTATTTTGATGTACATCAGTATATGTGAGAGTGAGAGGTCTGGTCTTCACAATGCAGAAGTCCTTGAATGTGACTCTTTTGCTTTTTTTAATGTGTATATGGGTTTGTTTATTAATTATTGCTTAATAGAAAACATGAGAAAGTAACAAATCAATCTCATATGTGAGTGAGGTGTGGATGACTCTTGTTATCACTTTATCTTTCAATTTGCTATCTCCACCTCACACTTCCAACCTAATTTCCTTGCTTTTTATTATAGAATATACAAACCACTTTCCTACTGACACAGGCCTATTGACCCCCCTCCTTCCTTTAACTTAGCTTGGAACATACGAATTTTTTTTTCTATGTATAGACGACTGTTTGTCTAATATCGTGTAAATTTGAGTAAATGTGTTGTATCAAGAATACATTCAGATATATGGTCTTGACGATGTGGATCCAACAGAAAAAATGTATTTTTCTATAAATTTGGCGTTGTAAAATGAACTTGATCGACCCGAGAAGGCATGTTAATGTCATTAATGATATTTTGAGATACTAAGACATTGTGTGATCACATTAAAGGAGAGAAATAGATTTTTTGTTCAAATTTGTTAGAATTACAAGACGATGTTTGTAACTGTAACTAGAGAGATAGGCAAACCTGAGTTTAGAGCCACCTCGATTCGGGATGTCGGAACACCAACCAGATGGAATTCGAATTCTAAACTGACTTCGGACTTCGGAACAAGTTTGAGAGCTTCGATCGAAACCTTTTCCTATCTAGTGCCAGCTAATCCTTCAGCTTCTGCACCAACTCAATCGAAAGCTTACGTAGATAATTTTGAAGAGTAATCATCAGTCAAAAATATTAATAATGTATCTAAGAAACATGTCTAATTTTCTCTTAGTTTTATGATCCATTCTTAATCATCTTTGCTACACTTATGCTTAAGAGTTCCAACCCAAGTTCATGGCTTTGGAACCAATTCAAGGCAATTTGTGTGACATATCAACTTGGTATGGAAAGTAAGATTAATTCTTCTCTCTTTTGGATGACCCTTTTTATTCAAAAATTATCAAATGCAGAATCTGAGTGGGAGCCAGAAACACACCCTTATCTGCCACGTGCCATCTTAGTGGGCCCACTTGGAAGCTGATGAAAATAAAAATCTCCTTTTTATATATCTTAAAAATATTCACATGAAAGCTCTCTTCAGTGGTTAGCTAGTCAGTTCCACAAGGTATGATCTCAATCCTCTCTTCTTCTTCTTCTACCTTTGATTTCATATTTGGATGTATGTATATGCATACATATGTTATGTCATGTCATGGTGCATATGGGCTTATGCATGTATATGCTTGTGTATGATCTGCTATGTCAGTGTAAACTCTGCTATATTCTAAAACAATTCTTATGTATATATGCATATGAATGTTTCTATAGTTTTTATTGTTTTATAATCAGTTCTGTGACTTCTTATTGATCACAAGACCAAGACTAAGACCAAGATGTTATTGGATCAGAACATGAGATTAATGAAAAGGTGTTTGAGTCAAATGATTCATGTGTTCACCACCCAAAAAGAGCAGTGACAGATGAAGATTATGACAAGATTACAAGTGTGTTTTTCTTCGTTGGAGTTGTTTTTTTTGTTATCTAACTGTTGGGTGTTCAATTTTCATCTGGCTGTCAACTTCAGCTTTTAAACTGAGTTTAATGTATTTTTTTTTTTACTTACGTACCTCTACACTAACCCGTGTCTCAGGTCAACGATCTGTTTATTATCTTTGATCAAAGTGTAAACATTTTCTTCAAATAAATTAAGGATAAGAAAATATTTCGAACTCAACGAAAACTTAATATCAATCATTGCTCTAAATGAGATAAATCAAAATGAGTTAGGCTGAGATTTTTCAAACATCGAGATGAGGTGAAGGCAGTGATGCAAGATCTTTCATTGTGCCCGTACTCGATATATAAAAATTATATTATAATAATATGTCAATATATGTATTTATTATATGTATAATGGACACACTCCAGTACATACTGGATAGAATGTCCAAACGTCCGAACTTCTACTAGGCGTTCGATCGTTGAAGATCTGAGCACGCGTTATTTCAGCGCGCGACACGTGGCAGTAAAGCTCTACTGGTTTGGACGTTTGGATATTTCCACCCGTTTGTGGCTCTATATGTATATGAGGTCGTGGCAGGGTCATGTCAATTTTTTTTTCAAGTTTCGGGAATGGATCAAGCAAAACTTATCCCATACCCGCTTCATTATCATCCTAAATTAAATATTTTTCAATCCATATGCTAAATTTTACACTGCAAATGCAAAATTGTACTAATTGAAGACCTCTCTTTTCCATTAGATTTGATCAAAGGTGAAAATGGACAACTTCTATGCGCCCGGAAGGAACCACCTCTTTGTCCCCGGACAGGTCAACATCCCGGACCAAGTCATCCGGGCGATGAACCGGAACAACGAGGACTATCGCTCCCCAGCCATTCTGGCTTTGACCAAAACCCTACTTGGGGACGTTAAGAAAATCTTCAAGACCATTTCCAGAACCCCTTTTCTCATCCCTACCTCTGGTGAGTTATATTTGCTCCAATTCGCTTCCATTTATATTACAACATACTCACATTCAATAAATATAAGAAAATGAGCTAAATATAAACACAAGGGTTATTTAATGAATAACGATGTATATGTTCATGACTTGTGATAGTGTTCCAAAAAACGGCCTAGTTCCGTTTTTCATTAACCGGGCGGTCAAAAATGGTGGAGGTGCTTAGGCGGGCTAGGCGGCGATTAATTGGTCCAGGCGGACCATCCATAGAGAATAAAATTGGACTACCAACCCAAATAAGATTTAAAACAGTCACAATAACAAAATTAGCCACAATTGATCAAATTCGAAAACAATACTCAGAAACTCAAATAATGTAAATACGCTAAAAGCCCCAATCCTGGACCACAAACTCAAATATATATTCAGTTTTCAATTAACATATCTATATGTAAAATTCATTGGTTGATTCCTAAAGTGTTGAGAAATTGACCTAAAAATTGGAGAGTAATGAGTGTTTGGGACTGGTTCAAAGATTGATTGGAGTGGAGAAAGAGATAGGGAGAGGGGCATTTTAGGTATTTTAAAAGAATGAAAAGTAAATCAAGTTAAGTTGGATGAAAAAACAATATTGTGTGATTTTTTGGTAACGAAGTGAGCCCAGACGAATGTTTTTATATAGCATAATTTATTTTTATATTAAAAATAAATACAAATAATAAAAAAATACAAATCCGATTAATCCCCACTTAATCTGATTAATCCCCGATTAATTCTTCCGAGGTGTTGTCCGCCCGATTAGCGCATAGCGTTTTTTTTAACCTTGCTTGTGAACATCTATACACATAAGTCATGATGATTACAAACTAGGTCGAAAATCAATACCTCGTGTATTTTGACATTGGGTTAGACACACCACATTGGACTCACCAAGCAATTAGGGATAAAAAAACTTTTCAAACCCGATAGGGTACGATATGAGGATTACTAAATATGATCCGAACTTGCTCTATTGTCATTCTAGAGAGACAAAGTACTTTAAACTTGACAAATACTTGGTATCTCAATTCAACAGAAATGAGATGAAAATCATTAAATCCGCCCTAAAACATAATAGTGGGGTGTAGGGATGCCCTTCACGTCTAAAACAGAGCAAGCTCTGATATCATGTCGGATATCCAACCCACCTAAAAGCTTGATAAAGGCACAAACTGTTATTTAAAACGGTGAATAGATTCACTTTATTCAGATGTAGTGTTATACATACTTGTAAAATCGACCGATACTAAATTTAACAACAAAAGGTTGCATTCAATTAGAGTATCTGACATGAGACCATTGAGTGCTGTTTTTGGATTAAGGTACTGGTGCATGGGAAAGTGCCTTAACAAACACACTGTCCCCGGGAGATAGGACAGTGTCCTTCCTGATGTGGATCGACCAGCAACAGAGGCTGAGGCTCAATGTTGATGTGGTGGAGAGTGGATGGGGACAAGGAGCAAATCTTGATGTTCTTGCTTCCAAGCTCACCGAGGACACATCACACACAATCAAAGCAGTGTGCATTGTTCATAATGAAACTGCAACTGGTGTCACCAACAACCTGGCCAGAGTCAGGCAAATACTTGGTAAGTAATGCATTCCAAGCGCATTTTGGCAATTTAAAATTCGGATGGGGACTTTTGCGTTTATGAAAAATGAAAATAACGTGAGCGATCTGATTCATAAAATTTATATCGTATCGTTATTTCGTAGTACTGATCCACCTATCAACTTGAGTTTTTACATCAAATCGAGTCGACAGTTTCATCATTTTGCCACTATTGTAAAATTCTCGGGTTGTTCGATTAGTCCCCTATAATTCCTTATTAATTATTTCATCTGATTAATTCTTTGATTAATCCAAAATTAGTTCTTAGAAGACACTCTTCTAGGGATGCCAAAAAAAACCTAACCGACTCGAACTGAAAAATAACTGAACGGGAAAGGACCATATTGATCCGATTCAAAACCAAAACGAAATGATATTCTATCGTTTATATTTATTGAATGAGAACCGATTAAAAATCGAACCAAACCAAAAACTGATTGATTTGGACACTTGACTCATTTTAAATCATCAATCCTTATTAATCGAGTCTAAAAATATTGGGCCAAAACAAGAAGAAGTCAAATTCAGTCCAAAATGTGATAATTTCATAAAAATCAATTAAAGAAAATTCTACTGAAAATCGATAAGTCAAATAATAAGTTAAAACGGTTTAAAATATGAAAATTTTACGAAATCAGTTCATAACAAACCGAATCGAACCAAAACATGTATGCTCGAAATCAAATCGGTTCAGTTTTAATTTTTATTATTTCAAAACCGAATCGTGATACTCCGTCCAACTAGCGCCTAGCGTTTTTCAATCCACACTACGACCACCCGGCACTGTTCTTGGTGGACGGAGTGTCGTCCATATGTGCACTTGACTTCCGCATGGACGAGTGGGGCGTGGACGTGGCCTTAATGGGCTCTCAGAAGGCCCTCTCTCTCCCCACCGGAATGGGCATCGTGTGCGCAAGCCCAAAGGCCCTCGAGGCCTCCAAAACGGCCCGATCCGTTCGGGCCTTCTTCGACTGGGCCGACTACTTGAAGTTCTACAAGATGGGCTCGTACTGGCCCTACACTCCTTCGATCCACCTCTTGTATGGGCTCAGAGCTGCTCTGGACCTTATTTTCGAGGAAGGACTCGATAACGTGATCGAAAGGCATAGCCGGATGGGTAAAGCAACAAGGTATGTTTTCGTGGTCTATGATGACAAGAGGATTGTAAACGTGTTGAGTTTTTAATGAGTTCAATTGAATTTACTTCGTTAAATATTTTATTTGGCTCAAGGTTAGGCTAAATTTGAGCTCGATCTTAACCTTTTAAATCTCAATAGACTCATTTAATATTTCATTAATTATATATTTTTATTAATTTATTTTGGGTAAGTTGAAAGGTGAATTATTCTAATTTTGTAAAAAGTGACAATGAATTTTTTTTTCTTTTCAAAAAGTGACGGTGAATTTATATTTTCTTGCAAAATGTATATATTTGTCCGAAAACAACGGAAATGTCATTGAAATTAATTTTTTTTCAACTCGAATTTGTCAATTTTTTTTCTTGACTCCAAACTTGTGTTAGATTTGAAACATCATGAACGAATATCGATAATTGTGAGAAAAGAAGAAAATCGCCGAGCTCGAGTTAGAGTTTTTTATTTTTATTTCAAATTTCAAGGGAAAATCATTGTTTTTAGAAAAATGTATTTTTATCAGCATAGAAAATGTACTTATTTGACAAAAAAAGGGTAAATTCGCATCAACTTTTTGCAAAATTAAAATAGTTGACGGCCACCTTTATATAATTGGCCTATATATTTTTTGAACTTTTAATAGTTTTTTAAAATTTAACTAGATGAATCGAGCTGCTCGTTTAGTATTTAATGAATTATATATTTTCATATAATATAATTTTCAACTTTTAATGAATATCTGATGTGAAAATTAAATGAATTGAGCCTTGACTATTTTCTTTTGAGCCGAACTCAAGTTTAGTTCCATAAACTTGTTTGAGTCCAAGACGAACACTTTTTCACAGTTCTCGTTAAGTCTTGCTAAATGAAAGTTCGATTCGACTCATTTTACTTCGCTGAGTCGGGTTGGGTGCGGGTGTGACTATGCATGTTGTTGGTGCAGGCTAGCTGTGGAGGCATGGGGATTGAAGAACTGCTCACAAAAGGAGGAATGGTTTAGTGACTGCAGTTTTGGTTCCTCCTCACATTGATAGTCTTGAGGTTGTGAAAAGGGCTTGGAAGAGATACAATCTCCGCTTGGGTCTTGGCATCAACAAAGTTGCCGGAAAGGTCTTTAGAATTGGCCATCTTGGTCACGTGAACGAGGTAATTAATCTTTTCGGTGGATCAGACTTTACTATAGTATCAGAGTTTGTTTGGTCTTTGTTTTTTGTTTGGTCTTTGTTTTGTGTTCAAGTGGACAATGGTCTATACGTGTAGAGTCTCGTATAATGTGCATTCCTTCAATTTAGTATGTATGTAAGTAGGAATGACAACGGGGTGGGTTCGAGACAGATTTAGTAATCCTTATAATCATCTACCTTGTAGATCGGGCATACCGAATTCCCGTTGGGTTTGAGTATTTAGGTTCTCTATAAGATGATAACTGGGCGAGGTCGGGATGGATTTAGTAATCTCTATTCCATGATCCCGTTAGCTCGAGAATATCATATTCATGTCAAGTTTAAAATTTTCTTGTCGTGTTAGTGTTCGTCACTGTCTAGTCCTAGACATGAGGCACTGATACCTCTCCCTACATGAGAAGATTCATATGCATGACTCTTTGAACGTACAATAATAAATATATTTGACATGCACTCTACTAGCAACAATTCATCTATCCTCTTATGTATAGAATCTCACATATTGTGGATCCTCTCGATCCATTATACATGTGAGGGTGGGTGTCAATGTCAGACAACGCACGTGAGACGCTGACACCCCTCTCACATGAATTGCCATATGTGTTGTTTTATACATATATAGCATCATATAACAGACATCCTCTCGATCCACCTTGTATGTGACGGCGGGTGTTAGCGTCACTAATTACTACATGACTTAGACGTGGGTCACTGACACCCCCCTCACGCGAATGTTAATAGATCTATGTGTTGTTTTCCGTGCATAGTATCATATAATGTGCAGTAAGGCGTTGTCTATACTTTCCGTAAGGAATTTATGTCCCCACTATATTGGGCATATCATTCGGTATATATATATAGAGATGTGGAGGATTTAGAGAAATTGCATATCTTGAAATGCATGGAGAAGTGTGGTATATATAGCATGACAAGTGACGTATCATGAGAAGTCACATTGTTTCACAAGGTGACTTATCATGAAAAGACATATTGTTTCAATAAACAATTATGGTTTTTCAAATTATAATTATCTAAAACAAAAGGCTGACTCATATTCACCCAATGCCCACATGCCAAGTGCCCAAGTGCACTTTTCTTGATTATTAATAATCAGACAAAATTCATTAGTAAATCCACTATATATTTTATCACCTTGGCTCATACTTTATTTGAATGTAATATAAACACATGTTTATATATACATAATATTTTCTCTATAACATTTATGTGGGATAAACCATATCTCACAAACTTATATATTCCAACATCAGCCACTACATGTCTTAGATGTGGGAAGCTAACACCCTTTTCACGTGAACTCTGAATCGAGTTAATTCACACATATAAGAGACCATGCACATTCAATAATGAATAGACTATTAACTCATAAAGGACAAATCGAGAAAACATCAGACTCTAAAATCATGTTAAAGTCTGTTCCACTTAATAACTAAAATTCATAGTGATTTTAATTCAACATGTACTTATGATTGATTTGCAGTTGCAATTGTTGGGGTGTCTTGCTGGGGTGGAGATGATACTAAAGGATGTAGGGTACCATGTTGAGTTGGGAAGTGGAGTTGGAGCAGCAAGTGCCTTCTTTAGGGACACTATACCTATGATACCTTCAAGGATATGAGTCACCATATATCACCATGTAATCAATGTAAAGAAAATGCATATATAGTTTCATGCTTTGGGACATTGTTGTTTATTACTCTCTTATCTTCTACTCGTTTGGAGTCATATCCATATATAAGAGACAACAACTCATGTACTTGAGATCATGGAATAAATATCAAAATTTGTATTCATTGGAATCATGTAAATCCAACATTGACATGTTTAGATTGGAGAGAATCATGTCTCATAAAAAAAGCATATAATAAACAAGTTTATATAGGGCATGCACGTTAAATATCACATTTTGACTCAAAGAGATTAATCTATCAAATAATAAGTCTGATGTAGGTATATTAACTTTCATTTATTTTATAAATCTAACTGCCGAGATTTCAAAATGAAGCCTCCCGACCCTCCCTCTCTCTCCTCCGTTTCGGCCCTTCACGACTGGGTATATCCCCACGGGCGTCTGATTGTTGCTCTTTCCAGAGGAGCTCAATCACGTTCCAAGACTCCGACAGCCCTTCATCCTCCTCGCATGACCTCCAGATCTTACTTGGAAGTGGCCTCTGGAACCTCTGCTTTCAACTGCTCTGTGTGGAAGAGATTGGACCTCTGTGTCATTGCAATAAAGGCTCAAATGGTTGAAGAAGGTCTCACAAGTCTTTGAATGGATTGTCTGGCTCCAATCTGCTGGACTTGAGAATCCATCACCAACTTGTTGGCCAAGTTGTTTCCATTCATCCTCAAAGCACATCAGGTCTCCATTTCGAGGAGGGGGAGGTTCCGCCAGTGCCGTCGGTCTACCACGCGCCTCAGGTTCCTCTCTCGGCGTGTGCTGTTGTTCCGTTTTCATCTCCCAGCAGCTTACTTTCTCCGGCCAACTGTCCGTCACGTCTCCCGAGTCGCAGCTTTCTGATACGCA
>JAYMTP010002163.1:0-20749 GCA_036897365.1 Geranium brycei
ACCCTCCTGCCACGGCAGCCACTTCCTCTCCCACCCTCTATTGTAGCTTCTACAGTGGCAGCCTCCAGAGTGGGCACTCCCTCCCCACTCCTTGTTGTAGCCAGTCTTAGGTCCTCTTGCACGGACTCCAATTTCTCTCTGGCAATCGGTCGGGATCCTGTTTTATGAGTTTTGGCGGTTGAAGGCGTCGAGGGCAGAGCTATTTGGTTTATGAGTAAATTCACTTAGAATTTTATTTTATTTTGATGTTTTGTCTTGTTAGCTTTTTTGTGCTTGCAAATGTGGAAGTATTGATAGAAATTTGGTAATCAGGGTTTTAATGGGAAATTTGAGTTTTGCCTAAGTTTTGTGCTTTTAAGTCATAAGAAATGAAAACAGTTTTTGTTTGACACACTAATGTACTATGTTTCTAAGTTTGATTTGGTTTAATTGAGTGAGATTAGACGATACACACGTTGGTGGTTATTTGTAGTGAATAATCTATAGTACATTGTAATGGTCAAGCAGTATGTAGAGTTGGTAGAGATGATAAACCCAATGAATAATTTGTAATTTGAGATGATAAACCCAATGAATAGTATGTAATTTTTTTCAGATTTGAAACCTGGCATCGTAGAGAATCTGCGTAGTCGTTAGTGATTTAAGTCTGTTTCTTCTTAAGAGACAATTGCTCGATAATTCTTTCAGTGTTGTAGAGGGAGCAACATTGTATTAAGGAAACAACCTTATGTTGGAGTCGGGCGTTCATTTCTTCTACAATTTTGGTACATTTCTCACACTTCATCCATCTTGATCTGTAAGTATTTATATATTGTTTATATTCGTAATTAGTGGTCTATAAACTTTACGGCGGTATAGAAAATATCATTTACAATCCTCTAGACAAAATGTAAAACTATATTAAGAATTTGTACTAGCCACAATTTGTTTCAAAATATGAATATCTTATTAAATGGCTTTGGGTATATCATTATTAAAAATTAGATTTGATTTGAATAAAATTGGCGATGACCTCTAAGAGCAATTTCAATGGGGTTTTCTTTCACCATATTTTTTGTCGAGACTTTATTGCTAAGGTTATAATCAAAACACTTAATCATTAGACTAATGAAGTTTTTGATTTACATCTTTACAATTTAATATTAAAGACGAAATTTAAATTTGATGGATTACATTGAAGATGTAAATAAATAATATATATAATGAAATTCACCAATAAAATGTTATAATTATAAAAATGTAATATTTTTATGAATAACATTGTAAAAAATATATATTTCGTTAAAAATTTAAAAATAACCTTTATTAATTATAACAGTTTGTTAAATATTAATTATAGAAAATGAACAAACATAATATATTTGTAATTATTGTATTATTAAAATATTAAAAAGTTGTAGTGATCGATATTTAGAACAAAATTTAACAATTTAAATTGAAGTTAGATGAAGAAGAAGTTTCACCTTTTAACTGACATTAAACTTAAAAAATAGTCGTAATGAAGCGACGGATAGACCTTAACAAAAATGCATGAACAAGAGTGGCCCTGACTTAGGTGGTCTAGGTCGCTTCATACCTTGGCCTCAACCGGGGTTTGAAGCCGCGTCACGGCTCATGGGGTGAAGTTTGGGTTGGGGTTGTTTTGAGGGCAATAGGTTGGGTTGAGCTTAGTTAGGTGGGTTTGGGTTAGGGGTGGTACAGGGCTTCAAAAAAAAGTTGCATGAACAAATACTCCAACACTCATGAATCTGATAAAATAATAAACAATGGAGTGAGGAGTGAGGAGTGAGGAGTGAGGAGTGAGGAGTGAGTTAATGATTATATATCCAATAATAACAAATGAAATCATCATTAATGAGATCTAACTAACAAAACAGCTAACCTTTCCTCCACCACTTTTTTTGGTGTTTTGTTTTTGTGGTTACGTTTGCTACTCCTACCATTGTTGTGGGTCTCATTCGCACTAAATTATTTGTGTCTCCCACTTGCCTTGTCCTCAAATCAATCAATTTTTCTTCCTTTGGTTATTGCTCATTTGCTCCTTACCATTGGAACATTCTCTTAAATGCAGTTTCACAAGTATAAGATTATTAATATTTGATTTCCTAATTTGAAAAATAAAATTACTTCGTTTGCAGAATGCAGAGAATATGTGCTATTAGAGTAAAAAAAAAGAAGTAAATTTTACCAATTAACAATAGTATATGTTAAAATTAGGGACTTTGATCTTGAACTCAGAATCGATCTTGAATTCGGAACCAGTCTCAGATTGAGAACCGAATCGAGTTAAAAAATTCAAAAACAGTAAATAATTGTTCGATTTTAGTTCTAAATTTGAAAGAACCATTAAATTACGGTTCAGTTATAGTTCTCTCGTAGTTGACCGATCAAGAGGACACATGTGATGTAGCAGTATCATTATTCTACGTGTATGCTATATGTTATTGTATAACTTGTCGGGTTTTGTTACTATTTTTTATAATTGTAAATTTAATACTTCAACCTATAAATCGAGTCCAAACTGAAGACTTAATTTATACTAATTCTATCATGTCAGGACCGAAAAGTCAAACCGTTTGAATATGGTTATAATCAGATCGTCTCCTCTCACACAGTTTTGTTTACAATTCTTCAAATTCAAGAACGTGTGCCCAATTCAGAACATTACCTAAATCCCAAATCACGCACACACCTATTTAGAATAATGCATGATTATGTATTTCCGATCTCGATCTCGTCCCAATTTCCATATCTCATTGTCACCCTTAAGATTAATTCGACCTAATCAACATCAATTAGACTGAGAAAACCATCGTCATTGACTTTGGATTTTTGCCATGTACAACATGCATAGAGCTGAAATTGACAACATTTTCTTGAACATACACATTTTTTTGGGAGTTGGGAATTGAGATAAAATGAAGAAAACACAATATTATTGCCTTATCCTCTTTGATTTCGTGTCCATAGCGGACCAACCACAACCAATGAAGACTCAAGAAGATAAGACAACAGTGTCTCACAATTGGACCAATTCGTTTTTACCTAACTGTCATCGTCCAATCCATCATCAATTTACACTCTCCGTGACTCCATTACTGTCATTACTCGCTTTCGAGCTCTGCTTTCTGGTTTAGCTTCGATTTCATTGAATTTACCGGTGGATTTGTGATCACTATTTATGGGAAATTTGGTTGTTTTGTGAGGAGGCTTGACTCGCCCTCTCTGTTTTCTCCGTTATTTCCTCCATCTCGATTTCAACGTTCTCTCCTTTTGTTTTCACTCCCAATCCCCCAAAAACAAAAAAGCTTTAAACTTGATCCAAACCCACCTCTCTTTCGATCGTTTTCTTCGCCTGCAATGGCCTCCTTAGCGAGCCCAGTTCACTCGCGATTCTCGTCTCTCTACTTGGCTCCGATCAAGGGTTTGGCCGGTAATGTCGCGCTCAGGGCTCGCTCTTCGCTCCCCACCGCCACGCGCCTCGCTCTCTCGCCGTTGCCGGAGAAGAGTGTCGCCGGAGCTTTCTCCGGCACGGCGCTGAGGTTTTCGGGTTCTGGGTGGGTTCAGAAGCTGACCCAGCGACGCTCTCCGGTTGTGAAGGCCGTGTCTGGTGATGCCGACGGCGACAAGATTGAAGTCTCCGCAGGGTTTGTCTTTCTTCTTCTTCCTTTTTTTCTCTGTTTGGTTGATGAGAAAGTGTGGGAAAATGCTCCGGTTTCTTGGTTGGAAAATTGATTTTGGGATTGAGTTGACTTGTTTCTTCAATTGGGGTTTTTGCCTTTTTCTTCTGAAATGGATTTCACTGTTGGTTATATTTTATTTTTTTATGTTTGTTAGCAATTTCTCAACGGCCAAATATGTGTTGGTTTAAATTTAAAATTATGTTTTGTTGATCCTTATGTTTTATGTAAATGCAGGGTTGAGAAGCCAAAGGGTTTTGCTGACAAATTTCCCGTGTTGGTCACTGGTTTCTTTTTCTTCATGTGGTAAGCTATGGTATATTAGATGTGCAATAAATTTCTAATCTTGAAGTATAGTCATGAGTATTTTTATAATTTAAAAGCCTAATTATTTGGATACAGCCTCAATATTCTGTGGATTCTTATCTTTGTTATTCATCTGATGGAATATTTTATTTGCCAAAAGCAGATTCTTACTTTTGAACATGGTTTTTGCTTAATACAACTTATTTTTTTTCTGTATCCGTGTTCAGGAAATACATGCACTGTAATGTAATTGCATTACTTGTTAATTTCACTGTTATGATTGTATTTCATGAAAATGGGAGGCAGAAATAGAGGAAAAAATTCCGTATCGGGGTGGCATGCTCTTCCAGTTTACCAACTAAAACTTATTGCACACAATATTTGCTTCTGGTTTCTATGCAGGTACTTCCTGAATGTCATCTTCAACATATTGAACAAGAAGGTGTACAATTATTTCCCATACCCATAGTATGTTTCCTGTACTTAACACCTTTGTTATTTCACATTCAATTTCAGTTTGTTTATCCATGAGTTAGTCCATGCTCGTTGTGTATTTTTTTAAATTGTATCCACTTTTCACAATCAGGACGTCTTTTTCCATTTTGCAGCTTTGTTTCTGTTATACACCTTCTAGTTGGTGTTGTATACTGTCTGATAAGTTGGTCCGTCGGTCTACCAAAACGTGCTGTAAGTTTCAGTTTGTTGCACTTACTATCTTCTCATGGCACAATATAGCTTTATCCTCTTGACGCACTTTTCACTTGTCTCCAGCCAATTAATAAGGAGCTCTTGTTACTGTTGACTCCGGTTGCAGCCTGTCACGCCCTTGGACATGTTATGTCTAATGTATCATTTGCTGCTGTGGCTGTGTCATTTACACACACGATCAAAGGTATATAATCCAGAATATAGTTCAAGTATTGTAATTGCTAGTGATGTCTGTGATGCTGTGGGTTATACTGCTATTTTTTGTTTATTAAGGAATTTAATATAAATATGAAAGTTGCAAACCTTGGTGCTAATCAATTGTTCTCACAGCTCATATCCAAAGTGGAAATTTGATGTTTTTTATCCACGGAATTACGATTGCATTGGTGCAGAATAACTTGCAGCAAGACTATTCGGTGTAGTTTACCATTTCTTAATAATTGTTCAATGTTTGATGAATGTTCAATGCAACAGTTACCTGTAAAAACATTATTGACAAACTTTTTCATCATGGGATGAAACATCTTTCTATATGAGTGTATTTCATTTACTATGGGATTCAAATTATCTTTTATAATTAAACCCTGTACTCGTGTTTTTTTTTTTCATTTTTGTATGAGTAGCTTAATAGTCTGCTAAACATGAGAGATAATCATGTCTCCAATGTCTACTGATCTTAACTTTTTTTTGTTCTTCCACAGCTCTGGAACCATTCTTCAACGCTGCAGCTTCTCAGTTCATTTTGGGTCAACAGATCCCCTTATCACTATGGCTATCATTGGCTCCAGTTGTTCTAGGTTTAACTCTCAACTTCTCCTTCCTACTATTTCTTCTTAGTGAAACTTCTAATTTGTCAAATCGAAATGCTTGTAATTTTACTTGTCTACTATAATAATCTTGTAAGCAGTGTTCAAAAAAGCGCTAGGCGTTAGTCCGGGGGAGAGGGCCTTCTGGATATTAGTCAGGATTAATCAGGGATTTAACTGATGATTAATTGGGGATTAATCGGACAAGTCAGGGATTTTTAGAACACTACTTGTAAGAAACAAAGAAAAAAAATCATTTATTTAGTTACTCGTGCTCACCAATAATAAGGGTTATGCTTGATAATGGATATTTTCTACTTGAATCAAAATGTAACATGAATATTACATGTTTTCATAAACTGAATCGATCTGAACCTTCAACTCCAGGTGTATCAATGGCTTCACTCACTGAACTTTCTTTCAACTGGACTGGTTTCATCAGTGCTATGATTTCAAATATTTCATTTACCTACAGGAGTATCTACTCTAAGAAGGCCATGGTAAGATTTTTCACTACTCTGGTTCCTACCCAGTGTTTTATTCATAATTTCAACAATGCAAATAAGTATCTGGTTAAGCTCAGTCCTTATATTTAATTCAACCACCACTATAATGCCAGTCATGTTGTATTTACCTTTATGAAATAGGAGCTTTCAAAATTAAGATTAGATAAAATATGTCAGCTCTACTCATTTTTTTGAGGAAGTGGGTGACTTGTTTAATTGAATTCCAATCCAAAAGCTTCCATGTTAGGCTACCAAACAACGGCTATATCATCTATACACGAAACTGATAAATATGGCACATGAGAATTGCATTGACCACTAGTGTGAGACATTAATTCGAAGCCCGCCTTGTGAACAATCTGTTTATTCTTTTACGATGTTTTAACATTTTTTCTTCATATCTAAAAGATCATTTAAATTCAACAGACAGGAATGGACAGCACAAATGTGTATGCTTACATTTCGATCATTGCTCTCATTTGCTGCATCCCCCCTGCACTAATTGTAAGTTCGTACTTCATAACACTAATGCTTCATTCTTTCAATTAACAATTTTGCCAACAACAATCTGCTGTTCATAATGTACTTTCAGATTGAAGGCCCCAAACTTATGCAATATGGCTTTAGCGATGCCATTGCCAAAGTAGGTCTACAGAAGTTCTTATCCGATCTTTTCTGGATTGGAATGTTCTATCATTTGTACAATCAGGTAAAAACACGCGACAGTCACTTCCTCGTTCAATTTAGTGACATACAGAAACATACAGAAAATGTGGTGTAACCATCTATTTTATGTTGTGATGTTGACCCATTCATTTGAACTATATGCTTGTTCCATATCATTATTAGAAGAACTTAACATATCGCTTCTAGATAGTGTTTTGTGCATACACAACTTTTGGTATTGTGACAGGTTCGCGGAACATGTTTCCTCAATTATAACTTTCAGATTTTGTATTTTAGATATCTGAACACATAATGTATCAACTAGCATTTGCTCAAATTTGAAATTAATTGTGTATGATCTTGGATTCATCGCGTTGCGTTTATAATTGCAGCTAGCTACTAATACCTTGGAAAGGGTTGCTCCCCTTACGCATGCAGTTGGAAACGTGTTGAAGAGGGTTTTCGTGATTGGGTTCTCCATTGTTGTATTTGGTAATTTCTTATCGTTTCTTTTCATTTGATTCACAGTACATTTTCACATAATTAGGTAAAATTTGTTGGTAAATTATCATTTTTATCAGTGACACATGCATTGCATTTCCAACGGAACAAAGACTAATATAGCAAGTAATATGCACACATCACTTGAATCCATTCTTAACCATTTTGATTGGCGGAATTTGCAGGCAACAGGATCTCCACACAAACTGGAATTGGTACTGCTATTGCAATTGCAGGTGTTGCCATGTACTCCATCATTAAGGCCAATATAGAAGAGGAAAAGCGGGTAAGATTCCATAAACCTTTGTTTTTTGCTTTTCGCTTCATCTCATCTCTGTTTCAGTTTGTCCATTCATTGTCAAAATTCATGAACCTACAAATCTAAAACTCATGAACATAACTCAACAACTCATGGACTTGATACTTTCTTATACACTCTCAGTATTCAATACATGAGCTCTTAATGTTAGGTTTATGAGAGAAACTTACGAACTTGACTCCAAAGATGTTATGTATCCATAACACACGTCTCAGTTGAATTTTGCGGCATATTCACGACTGTCACTTGCTTTCTGTTACATTGTTTTGGGAAGTGACTCACACATTAACCTTCCATTTCAGAAGAAGGCGGCTGCTGATGCTGCAAGTCTCACATCGTGAGGGCCTCTCTTGTCGTTCAGTCAACTATGTCGCTGGAGAGAGTAATAAAGGGGGAATTGGGATTTGATTCTTCTTGGAATTGCAAGAGAGTTTAGTTGATATATTTAAATTTTAGTTTACAAAGCTATTCTTGGATGAACTTAAAAGCTCAGATTATTGCTTCCTCTTAGTATATTGATCCTCCCTCTCCCCATTCAAGGAACAACATTGGTATGTCTTCAAACTCTCTCTGGACTGGGTTTTGGTCCTTTGTTGTTGTAATTGAAAAGCTATGCTATGCTATGCCATACCATTTCATTTTCCATTGTTCATTGAGAAATGATTTGAGAGATCATTAGGGCTTGCCTAGTTAATCAAGACGATTGTGATATCTTATAATCCAATGTTTGAACTGAGAGCAGTGTTTTAAAAAAATGACTTATTAGTTAAATTTTTTGTTAATTTTCAATTAATTTTTTAATATAATTAAACATGATTAGTTTCTGATTAGTTTCTAGAAGGTTTCTCAGCCGATTGGCATTTTATAGAACAATACTTAAGAGCAAATGTAAGGGTTCGGGCGTAAATTAATATTTACTGTTTTCTATTCATCCACTTAAGCTATTAATCAAGAAAAAGTTAATCATGAGCCATTTTGATATTGAACTATCTTGTATGAACAAAATTCTTGTGATGAAATGATTTCACTAGTTATTGGGAAGAAAGAATTGTACTCTTGTTTTGAAGATGGTACGAATAACACATTAGCAAATAATATATGAAATTTAGTTGATTACAATGGACATTTATTTCAGTAATTGAAAGCACACCTATCAAGTGGCATTAGCTGTATGGTAGGTCCCTTACATACAGCTCTATGCCATTGTCTATAGCATTGTCTTTGAGTCTTAATCACATGTTATTGACTATAATGCTACAACATCAAAATCCAAGTCCAATCATAATCCTTCAATTTACCAGCAAACCAAGTTATTGAGAGATATTATTAAATAGATGTTTTAATAGTTTAAATTGATAGGTGGATATTTTAAAACATTTATCAAGTTATTATATGATCAATTTTCTTTGATAAAATATAAAACTCTAGTATTATTCTTCATATATGTTTTTATTAAAGGGAAAATGGCAAAAACATATCCTATACTATCACATTTTTATAAGAATATGTGCAAAAATGTGGTGTGAATTTTGATTTTTTTTTGTACAAATGTGTATATTTGTATAAAATGGAGAAATTACCCATGATATTAAGAATTATATTTGTTTAAATTAATTTTAACTTAAAAATAATTTAACTAAAAAATTAAGTTACAAGTTTTGATATACAAATTTTAATTAAAAGATATTTTCAGAAATTTCTTTTAAAATATTAAATTTATTTAAAAATAATAATTTTTAATATTAAGGGTAATTTCGTTATTTACACATATTTTGCACGAAAAATTAAAGATCACATCACATTTTTGCTATTAACAAAGTACATAATATATTCTTGCAAATGTGTGATAGTATTGAACATGTTTTCTTTGTCATTTTCTCTTTTTTAAATTATTCGAGGAAAAGGCGCGTTGAAACAAGTTCATTACGAGCTACAAAGTAATAACAAGTCTTTTCCATTTGTATTAAAATAAAAACATAAGGTAAGCACCTATGTAAATTAAAGTTGTTAAGGGGTAGATAGAGCATCTATATTCTTTGTGGTCCAAGACATAATTTTTGGAAGGTTCAAAAGAAAACTTTGATCAAATAAAGAGATGTAAAAGCAACCCCAAAAGTTCCAAAGAATACTTCCAACCCAACCATTGTTTTTCCTTTTGGCACCACCCAAACCTAAACCTAATTCAATTTTGGTTACTTGCATGAACTCTTAGCAAAACAAAAGGTGCATTTCTTGTTTTCTTTATTCTCCTTATTTTAGACCATTGTATGTGCTCACATTCATAAAAATTATTCCATTATTTTTGTTCTCTCCTTATAATAAAAAAACATTTACTCAATATATAATTGTCTAAATGAAGAAGGCTCTTTTTAGAAGGAAACATAGTTATTAGTATAGCCAATGTCTAGAATCTTGTTAGGAGCAAGTAATGTGAAGATTCTTGAGAGGATTTAGAAAGATATACAATTTAATCAATGTGAATGAATTAAGACTCACATATGAGTTATTAATTCAATCTATTTCGCAGTTCACATGTTTAGAAGTAATTAATATTTCTTCTCCATCTTATGCACCCAAGCAAAGCATGACTTCTCTTAAGAGAGTATGTGTCTCAAACTACCGAAGTGTCCTCTTATGAACATTTAGAGATATATCACTATACCATTTGGGCAAAATGGCAGCGCACTTAAAGTGCGTGGGCTGCCCTTAATTGTCCTTAGGGCAGCACACCTAAAAATTGTGCTGCCATAAGCACGGTTAAGGCATCGCACATTAGGTGTCTTGTCATAAGCGCGGTTATGGCAACACACCTCCAAAGTATGCTGCCCTAAGGGCAATTAAGGGCAGCACACACACTACAAGTGCACTGCCCTAAAAGTCAGCAAGTTGACTCCTTGGTCAATGTCCTTTGACCTCACATTTCAGACTTCAAATACGCTCCGATTTTGGTTTCGGGATGGTGTTGTGAAAGCCTATTACATGAAGACCATATTCGTACAGTTGGATCATAAAGTCAACAAGTTGACTTCTTGGTCAATTCCCTTTGACCTCACATTTCCAACCTCAAACAGATTCCGATTTTGATTTCGGAATGGTGTTATGAAAGCTTGTTATATGAAGTTCACATCTGTATGGTTAGATCAAAAATTATTTTTTACCAACATTTGAATTTGATCAATGTATTCAATTAGGGTTAAGGTATGAATTTCGTAAAACTCAAGCAAACCATCCATACTCACGTCTGAGAAAATTATATACGTTTCACATAATCATAACCGTTAAATTTGGTGTAATTGGTGTGTACATATAGTACCCAAAAGTATAGCACAATCGAACCACATTTTCACACCCGATTGCTCTTGATGCAATTGAAACGAAAATCAAATTAAGTTTGACTAGGTTTCTGGTACTAGGGCAGCGCACGTGACCAAATATGCTGCTTTAAGCCCTTAGAAAATTTATTAAAACCCTCACAACCCCTTTTTCTTCTTCGCTTTCTCATTTCGTCTCTCGATCTAGTTTCAGCGCCTCTCCCTCACCAGCTCCCTCGCCTCTCCGCCCACCGCGCCTCTCCCTCATTCTGCCAACGCACCTCCGTCGACGACTCCTCGCCCCGCCACCGTGCCATCTCCACGGCTCCTCTCTCCGCCACCGCGCCTCCGCCCGCTCCTCTGGTTGTAGAGCCGTCGTCAAGCACGGAGACTTGGTCCCCGCCGTCGTGAGGAGCTCCAGGAGGCGTGGTCTGCGTGCGTTGCCAGAAATCTAGGTATCTTAACCTTTGTTCTTCAATTCTCTCTCTTTTTCTCCGTTTAGAGTATGGTTTGGGGGGGGGGGGGTTTAGGTTCCAATTTTGGTGTATGAAAGTTCCAAGGTTTGTTTGAGAGTTTTGATTTTGAGATTTGGGGTTCAGGGTTTCGATTTTGGCGGGTCTCAGTTTTGGAGTTTCAGGAACTTATGAAACTTTGGTCTTGTATGGTTAATTGCATGGTATTTGGTTCTGTTTGTTTGATTTATGTTAATTTTTCCATGATATGTTTATGTTTGCACACGGTTTTATTGAATGAATGATATCAATTAGCAATAAGATGTCAAATGTATGTAGATAGGGAGTGCTTATGATGTTGGCTTTTGCAGGTGAGAATTGATTGTGTTTATTGATAAATTTGTATTTTGGACATTGTAGGTGGTATAATTTACCATTCACATGAATTTATGTATATATTTGACCAGCCTATCTTTTCATTTAGATATATATTCGATCAGCCTGATCAAGAAATGACTAATGCTATCAATTTACGCTGATAGGAATGGTAAATGGGAAGTAAAGGAGCATGGACTAGAGCATAACGTGGGTTTGTTTCCTTGTCAATGTTTTTTTTCACAAGTTGCAACTTTTAATTTTTCAAACTTTATACATTGGAAATTTACAATAGACATTATTATTCTTTTGGCTGCAATAATTTGTTTATGCTTGTTATGCTTGAATTGCTCATCATGGCCATAACAAGAAGATAAATAGTTATGTACATTAAAATGGATGAAGCATCAGTTTCAAATTTTTAGACATATGATAACTATCTAATATGAATGTTCTTGGCTTGCAATTTTAATTTTATGGGTTCGTTGGTTGTTTGATGTTAATTTATTTTCAAGTTCAAATTCAATGCACACTGCATAGATTTTAGTATGCATGTTGTTAGCTTTGGATCATGTATATATGTTGCTAGCTTTTGTTTATGTAATAGGAAATTATATGAACGGTTTGTAAGATTGATGGTATGTAGTAGGAAATTCTTCTGAATCTCTATAAGGATGTTTGATTCTCTCGCAAGTTCTCGGCATTTACTATTTTAATTATGTCAGAAATGGCCAAAGTTTTTATGATTGCGGTCTTTTCATTTCTTTGAGCTTCTGGTCTTTTCAAGCCATTTGGTTTCTATGATGCTTGTTAGGATAACCCAACTCAAAACTATGACAATACAAACCAAAATTTTAGTTTTTAGATATATGAAAAACTATGAGCTTTGCAACTTTATTAATAGTTTTTAGTTCTCTTCAAATTCTTTGGATTCTATATTATTTGTTAAGTAGATCCTAGATTGCAAAATATGGAAATTGTATTCATATTGATTCAATTCTATATTATTTGTTAACTATTTTTTTGTCTGAGAGGAAGACAATTGATGTACAACTACAAGTATTGCTCGGATCTTAGGATGATGAACAACGACGACAGGATGTGTAAAGAAATTGAAGGAGCTCTCACAAGTTGTCTCCTCGATCGGGCACCAGGTGGATCCTCCTTCCTCTACCGAATCTGATTCGGATTAGTTTCACAAGCAAATTATTTTGGTGGGGATCCTCCTTCCTCTACAGAATCTAATTCGGATTAGTTTCACAAGCAAACTATTTTGGTACTGTCGAACATTCTTTATATTTGGTGATGTCGATTGTTTTCTATTTTGGTTATATCGAACAGTTTCTATATTTAGTCATGTCGAACATTTTCTATATATGAATGCAATTTAATTTCCTAATTTTTTTACATAAAAATTGTCATTAAGGCAGCATGCTTTAACAATGTGCTGCTTTAAATATGGCAACAAGTGTTGAAAATGTGCTGCTTTATATATGGCAGCATGCATTGATAACGTACTGCTTTAATTATGGCAGTACATTTTAAAGTGTGCTGTTTCAATTTAGGGCAGCACACCTAATGCGCTGCCCTTGTTTAATTCCGCGCATTCCTGACAGCACTATTAGGGCAGCACTGGTTGTGCTGCTAAAGACAGTGGTAGCGCATTTTGAAGCCTTTAAAAGCACGGTAAGTGTCTTGCTTTGGGGGGGAAACTTGGTAGCGATATCTAACACTAAAATTTGTTTCCGATGAACTTTATTTCCGACACCAAATGTATCGTCGTTAATTTGATTATAAAAAGAGTAAACTAACCCCTTAGTATCATAAGTTAAGCTTGAGTTGGTTAATCCATTTGATTTGGATAAATTAGAAATTATGTTGGGGAAATTGTCGAATAGCTTTGTGGGAAATTCGCCATGTTTCTATCTTATTTATGACATGAAATAATAAGTACAGAAGAAGCGTTCAAAAGGCCGACTTTGGAGAGATACAAAGCATGACGACTTATCCGGAAGGAAAGTGAAGCAAACCCGCCAAGTAGTGCCCAATAATCGACAACGGATCGGGTTCCTTAGCCTTTAAAGATGGCAAGTACCATGCTAAGAAGCTTCGTCTCGAGCCCACTTCATCGGCGATTTCATAACTGAAGGTCATTTAAAAATTGTCATTCACCAATGATTATATGCAAAACCCGCTCGTATTGAACGGGCACCCAACATGTTCAAGACCTGCTAGGTACAAGGACTTTTCAAAACCCAAAACCTAGCCCGAAATTAATTATTATAATATTTAAATTAAAGAATTTGATCGTGCGGGGCCAGTGACCAGAGGCTCGTACTGGTACATTTTAATACCCTAGTGATGATTGAGTACTGTGAATGCTACATGTAACGGTCCAAATCCATTTACTAATTTCTCACCCACCAAATATATGGACATGGTTTCGCTTTTTTCTCCCCACCAGATTTATGGTGATGTTGTATCACATAATCATTGGAAGGTCAGTCTAAAATGTACGGTCCCGGCTAGAGTGTGGGTTCAACAACTGAGGGAAGATCAGACTGATTTGTGGTCCATTTGTGCAATGGAGGGTTGAGTTCCTATTCGGTAACGGGAAAAAATACTCAATATAGAAACAAACAAGTAATCGAATTAATATGGGCAAAATGTAGATGCCACCTCTTAAGTACGAGTCCCAAAGACATACCTATTATTTTCCAAAATTTGACACATGGTTACTTATATAACTTTTTGTTGTTGCGGTGTGATAACCGTAAAATTTTGAATTAACTGATGGTAAGGGTACATAAACTATTATTGGAAGAAAAAAAACCAAAAAATCAAAGGAATACAATGTTGTCTTCTCTGGCAAGTTTACGGCAACAACGACTCTCGGCGATTCTCAACCCTCCTTCCGGCGACTCTTGGAGACGAACAATGGGTGTCTTCTCCAATCAGAGCTCCTCTCCCTGTCTGCTCGTCGGCATTGAGCTCTTCCGCAGTTGCACGACTGAGTCCTCTACCGCCGAGATCGTCTAAACAGTCAAGAAGGATATCCCCATGTATTGTTCTCTTCTTGTGAAGAAACACACCCTGATCGTGTTTTTTTGAAATATTGTGGACGAGATCTACATTAGGGTTTATCATGTAATCATTTCAATTCACTTTCACCTAGATCGAGAAAATCAAAATCAGATCCCCAATTTCGATCTGATCATACCAATTTCGAGAAACCGAGAGATAAACAATGGGTTGTGGTTTGAAATCGTGAATTCGACTAATTTTGGGGAGAAGGGAATTGAAATCCCTCACGAGAATGATGAGCTATCGTATGGGAATATCCCGAAGTAGTAAATTTCTAGCAACAACCTAACCGGCGATGTGGGTTTAATCTCACTTTTCGCACTTCCTCTGTCCATATTCGTCCTTTTGCGACAGCGAGGACCACATCATAGAAGGGGAGAATTCAGAGAGCTCGAGGTCCATCACTTTAAGTTGGAGGAGGTATAGAGGAGTAGGAGAAAATGGGAAGGAGAAGAAGAAGGAGGGGGGAGTAGAAAATGAGAAAGAGAAAGAAAAAAATGTCTCAATGACATGCTTTTGAAAATTTGAATGAAAAACATGAGTAGTTTAGTCATTTCAAGTATTTTATTAACAAAGTTAACATGTATGTCCCGAACTGATAGTTACGGTACTAAAAAAATTACGATAGTAAAATGTGAATAAGCTATAGTTAGGTGTAGTAAACTGTGATTTTCCATTTTTCTTATGCTATTGACATTTGAGAACTCCATATTTATGGGCTAAACCTCCATAACCATGCGTACAAGTGTAAAACTCCCACTTTCTAATTATTAAGGTATTATTCATGAAGTATGTGCGATTGTTGGATTTCATTATTTGTAATTGTTTTCTTATTTTGGCCAATTAAGAATATTTGATTGAATGTGCTAAAGTTGCTTGAGAGATAGTTTTGCACAAATTTTAGAGAAAACCTGGAAAACTGAGGTTTGGCTAGCTGCCATTTTTCTTAGCTTTCTATTTCCAAAATAATTGTTTTTAATGACTTTCTGAATCATTGTCGGTGCCTAATGATAAGGCAATGGTTGGGGATTGAGTCAATTCCAATACCAAAAGGTTGGATTGACAATTTATCACTTGAGATAACAATTAGCACACTTTGTTGGATTATAAAACACCGTTACAAAATAGGTGTGGGGATATGAAAACAAAAGAAATGATAGTTCATTGTTGACTTATAGGTGTTGTATTTTATTGTAGTTTTGATCCAAAAGTTAACTTTGAAAGGTTAACGGGAGGTCATTTTCGGGGCATTGCAGCGATCCAAAACATAACATTGTGTTCAGCAGTCTTCTCGTTGCTGTTTCCAACACCAATTTCCAAATACATTTTGAATGATCATAACAAACTTAAAATTGTTGGGTCTTTGTTCAATAAGTGAAGGCACAAAGCTTGTGTGAAACTAGCCAATATGAAAAAGAAACTCTAGTTATTTTTCTATAAAAGGGAGGCAACAAATAGGAGAAGAAGAGAGAAATTGTCTAAATTCGAGTATGTTTTGTCAAGTTCAAGAGTCTGATCAAATGAGGAATTGTTAATTAAACATGTGAGTTTAAAGTCTCACATCGAATTATAACATAGTTAATTAAGAATTTTTATATACATTAGACTCAAAACCTAATAAACTAATTTTGTGTCAAATATTTGCTTGTATGTACATTGAGCCTATTCGAGCGCTCCTCAGAACTTCTCTCCAACAAAGTCAAGTTCTTACAACAAACAATTATAAAATAAAAAGAGAGTTAATGCGTACCCGACTTATAATTACCTCAAGGACTAGCATTTTGGATAGAGTAGGCTCCAATCTGTATAGCATGTCATTCTTTGCTTGCGTTCTTCTCCTTGGAAAAGGCTTATATATCCGTAACACTAATTAAAACTATGATTACATTTTCTCATGGTAGCGAGTCAAGATTAGATAAAATGAGCCCGTGAGAGATTAAATAAAGCTAATAAACTTTAGATTTTGAGAAAACTGACATAATTGAACTTAACGTAAATGAAAAGATTGTTCAATACACATGTAATTTTATATCCCATATGTACAGCTCTAATACGCATATGCTATTTATTCTGTGTTGGGCCTTGTTATTAATATATAATTCCCGACAAGAGGTGGAACTAATTTGTGAATCAAAATTAAGAGATTATTAATGTTGGATCTATTAATGTCAAAATATTACATCAAGTCACACTCATAATCAGCAAGACAAATTACACAAGGACAACTAATGGGCCAAGCCTTTCTATGACTTTCTTCTCCCAACAATAATACTACTTTTCAAAGTCCAACTATATTATCATGAATGAAGATAGGATTTGTCCATGTGCTTTGTTACCAAACACCTAATTTTGAGATGCAACCAATTTATCTCATATAGACAGGCTTAGCCATAGCTTGCTTCTTCTTGAATCTACTGTAATTGGATCAATTTAATTATGTTGGAAAGCAACTTTAACATAAGATTCCACTTTTTCCTTTGCTTTCTAAACCAACCATATCACTAGCTTTCCTTGTATTTATTTGTTTATGGGAAACAAAAATGGTTGTGATTGGGTTCTTTCAATTATTCTCTGAAAGAAGTATCATATACATTAACTCATCATCTTTATAGAATATATAGCTTTTAAGAGATCAATTATTTGACTGTGACTTGTGTATATATGGTGTGATTAAGTAGCGTGGTCCTCACTGCGCACGACACTGCCCAGAAAAGGGTTTAACACCTTCCCAACTAAGTTAACGCAAACAAGTGGTTGGTGTTAAAAGCTACTTATGCCAATTGTCTATAGACTTCCAAGAAGCTCAAAAGTTGTCAAGTTTTGGGAAAGAAACAAAGTGTGAGAGTTTTGGTGGGATCGATGAGGTTGATTCTCACTACAACAAACGCATTATTGAGGTCCATTTGCGATTTGATCCGTTTTCTTCTTGTATCGAAAACGGAGGATCGTATCACTAGTAGAAAATCGATCATTAGTAGAAAAGCGATCATTATACATCGACGAGACATTTTACAGTGTTAAGTTGGCTAATAAACAATTGTCGACTCAGTTCATATCGAGAAACTGTGTCGATAATATGTAGACATAACCAACACATTGAAGTACGACCAGCCAAGAACATGTTACTGACGTAATTGGTAAGATATGTGTGTTCGTAACCGGCAATAATAAATCATTTATCATAACCGACAGATTTTTAGGATGTTAAAATTCAGATTTTTATCACATTATAAAATAATAATATTTAGGTGATTTATTAAGTGATATCATAATTTATTTATATTTGATATCAATTCTTACGTGTCAATATTTTATCAAAATTTTCATTTTACATATTCTAAATTAATCAAATGTTAATATACATTGAGCGTTCTTACAAATTCTGACTATCCGATCAATTTTCAATTAATCCTCTATACTTTTTTATTAATTCTTAACGAATATGATTTATTTTCAATTAATCTCGTATTATTACCGGAATGTCATCTACGTCATAGTCATCTACGTCTTATTATAACTTTTTGTTAAGTGGATTTCACTTTTAAGGCTTACTATATACAAAGAAAAGCATATGTCATAATCACTTCAATGACAAATGAACAAGATTAAATGTTGCATGTCTCTTCCTTCTTTCCTTTTGTGTCACCAAACGTTAATATCAAACGTAGTTTTGTGAAACGCACCTTCACTTCTTCTTCAACCTCAACTGCTGCATTATATGGATTGCACGCGATGGAACAAGAAACACGACACAATTGTTCAAGGGGAAAATGACACATATATATATATATATATTACTCATATATTTTTGGTTTAAAATGTTATATATTTATTTCAAAAAAAACAAACAAATGGCATCATCATAATAAATTAAGTGACTTGTGGACAAGTTATTACGACTCGAAATTGAATCTTTGTGCCGGGTCGTCGGTGAGGGTCAATATTGGCAGATCGATGATGTTAATTAGTACACCAAAATTCGTACATATGTCTAAGTTATTATAAAAATTCAAACTCAAACAACACCGACAGCTAAAATATTTATTTAATGATAAAGTATATGTATGATCATTGTTGTATCATAAATATTGTTTATTAAATCAATAAATTATCCATCTAAATAAAAATAATAAACCAGCTTTCATAACTATAAGAATATAATTTTTTATTTTTTATATTAAAAAGTAACAGAGTTAAACTGTGTTTATATATAATGGACCCAACAGATTATATAAACAGTTTTATTACCTATATAGTTAGGTCAAGAACATGGTAATTTTTTTTAACAATTTATATGGAGGATGTGTGAACTTTAAGGTTCTCTATCCATTTGATCTGATTTTGTTATTCATTACTAATTTACTATAGATGTCTAATATCGGAGGGACGTGCTTGAGCCACGGGAGGTAAAGCCTGCAGGTGTTGGCCTCTCTTTGCTGGAACTTCGCCATAATTGATGTGACGGCTCGCCCACATCATATAGCGATGCTAGAGTTTCTGTGGACCGGTTCGGTTTTATTCGATTTGGCTGGTTCTTTCTTTCAGTTTACTTTGGACCGATTGTCTGGTTTACTTCGGTTCAGTTGGTTCAATTTTCTCTTTAATCTTCAATTTTTAATTTATCAATGTATCAATCCCTCAATTATAGTGTATTTGTAATTTGGGTTTTGCCTCTCATTCTAATGCAATATACATTTGCTAAGAAAAATAAAGAAATTGTTGTTTAGTACCAATTTAGCTCTTTAATGACTACTTCCAATAAATAATGTACGCTCACTTAATTGTCTGTTGCAATAAGAAAGATCTCTTCAACTTTTTGGATAACAAAAGGGAATGGACTTATGGTGAAATTTTAGCTTCTCTATACTATTCAACTTTTATGGCTAACATCCGTTTAATATAAGTAGATAACTTCGCATCTTTATACAATTTCTAAGTTGAAAATGCGGTTATTTTATATGAAAATATATTTTCTTTTTGTTGGTGACACGCGTGAACTTTATGGTGGGTGAAAAGGCGATTTAAAACAAGCAATCGACGCATGCTTGAGAAAGGAGGCGCTGGTGACAAAATATACAACACAAAGTAATGAATGGCGATAAGGAATGTCATTGTAAAATAATACCTCTAGTGCGTATATATTATGATCTTCAAAAACGTCGTTAAAAGATTTATGAGATGTGGAAGATACACGTGAGTTTTAAAATTATATCACGGGATACACCTGCATTTTGTGTTTAAATAAACAATCAAAACCCCTATTTGAGTAATTAATTACCACAAAACCAGAAATATGGAAAACAACAAACAAGTAATTGATGAATATTCATGACATCATCATCACGCAAAAAGAGATATATTATATGCACTAAAACCCAGCTAACATCTAATTATTGATAGATCATGGGAGGTATGTAATGATCAATTTCTCAAATAAATAATAATTATTAATTAGGTGATACTCTAACATCTCAAATAATTAGTTGATAAGAATCAGCCAGAGACTTTATACAAATTGATAGCAAAACCATGTGACAAAGGTTTGTTTTATATGTAGCCAAATCATGAATCAAATATCATGTAATGTTTCTTATCTCCATGAAAACAAGCACATGGTTTCTTAATTGGTATTAGTCGCGATCACACATTCACTCTTGTCACGTGTGGGCCCAATTTCTCTTTTCTCGTTTTCTTAATCAATGATATGGTGTATAATTATTTTTCTTGGTATATCATAGAAACTGTCGGGTTTACACGTTGTTAGTTCATGGTACAGTATAAGCTAATTATGAGGATTAATTATCACATAAATTTGGACCGTCAATGATCTGTATCAAACGTTAGTCAAAATCATGCAACTATTTATATAAAATGTGTCATGTCTTCGTCATAACTGAAATTATTAATACTGTCAGACAAGATGTCGAGAACAATGTTGGAGCAATGTTCTCGACCAATCACAGTTATAAATAAATCAGTTCAGTGCTGTAAATAAAAGACACAAAGATTATTTACCCAGTTCGGTGCTTAACTCA
>JAYMTP010002164.1:0-20746 GCA_036897365.1 Geranium brycei
GCCGTCCTCCAGGTGTACTCCCGCGAGATCAGCCGCCGCATGCTCGAGGGGGTCAAGGCCAGGGCCGCCCCTCGCGCCGCCGCGGATTCGCCGGCTGAGGCCGCCCCTGCCAGTGAGGACGCTCAATCTGAATCTTGATTTTTTGAAAATAGGGTTTCGGATTCGCATGCTTGTGGTTTTTACGCTGTTCCGAGCTACAATGTTTATTGCCAGACGATTTTTATATCACTATTTTATTATTATCATCATCATCTTTGGTGCTTCAAAATTGGGGTTTTCTATTTATGGCTGAGTTCTGGATTGGTGTGCAATGATGAGCCTGCCTCTTTTGATCCGTGATTTGTTAATTATTGATGCAAAGTTGTAGTTTTTAAAATGCTTGGATACTGAACCAATGACCAACTGCTTTGTATAATTGTTTCCCCCCATATTATTATATTTCCAATTGTAACTTTATGTGTTTTCATTTCAGCATTACTAAAATCTTCCACTTCCCTGTAAAATCTAGTTTTGGGGGAAGTTTTCTATATTTTGTTAAGAAAGCTTGAGGAATTGGCAATTGCTTGTACCTTTTGCTTTACTTTTGTTTGTGAGGTGCTGCCTATATGGTATGATGTAGAACAGTAGAAGTAAACTTTAAGTTACTTGGAGTGTACACCATATTGGACAATAGCTCTGTGAATACTTTCTTTAGTTTGGTTAAGTGGGTACATGAAAGTGCTTATGTAATGAATCATTGGGCAAGTTGTGTCATGGGTTTAAAGATTATACATATAAACTTGATGGAGTGATGTGCTTTGCGCTTTTAGTCTAGCCATTTCAGCTAAGTTTGTGAAAAATGCTTGTTTTACTTTCCTTAATCTGTCCGAAGCTGAAAGAGAAGGGTTCTCTACCACTTATTATGAGGCAGGGAAAGTTTACAGAAATGGAATATTTTTGGTAGCTCAACTGGAACTCAAGGTGTATCAAACATACGAAAAACTCTGTCGTGCAATAGAAACAAAAAAGAAATGGACCGTGGTATGATGTATGAAATAAGCACCAGCTTACTGGTTCAAGTAGTATTGTGTTTTGTTCCCTGATATCCATCCTATCTTGGTCTCTTTCGAGTTTTTGTTTGACCTCTTGAGTATTATAAGTCATCCATATAGATGCCCTTGTACTTGTTCTCCTCAACTACGGTATAAAGCTAGATCCTTCTCAATAATATTCAAGTTAGTAGAGGGTGGAATCAAGATATTGGTTGCTTTGTTGATAGTAAGCAAAGGATGAAATTATGTTACCTTAATTTTTTAATACTAGAGGCTGTCAAGCATGCATTCCCCATTTATGTACAATTTTGGGATGTACAGTAGGTACCGTATATCTGATTCTTATACTTAACATATTATCCTTAACTTTTCCTAATTGATCATCTATTAAATATATCCTGCACCAAGAACATTCTTTGGATATAATGAATACCCTTAAGTTTTAGCAGAACTTATTAAGATGTGATAAGATAACATATCTGAACTGTATCGATGACTTGTTGCTCACAAACATATCTCTAATTCGTCGACCTTCTATATGCTCAACTTAATTTTTATTAGATGATATTGGATTGAACACTTCTTATTTCAAAACTAATTCTGACAGAAAATGCACTCAAAGATCCTAGTTTCCAGAAGTATTATGTGACTTGATTTAGATGAAAGGTTGGAATTATATCTACTTCTATGAGTTCGCTGGAAATCAGATATTGTCTGGATTGTAAATATCTTTCTTTCCATCATGTAATGAGTGTTTCACGAACACCCTTTTTTGGAGTTCACTCTTTAGTGCAACCAGGAAATTGTTTTTACAGATCTTACAAATCCAACAGCTTTGGATGTAGCACTATCAGAGGTAGGAGCCGTTTTTAACCTGCTGAAAATAAAAATCATTGTGGATGGATATGATGTTTGAATTTTACAGAAATAATCTAGCATAGCAGTACATGGAATGGAAAGAACTAATCTTTTACTATGCCCATACTCTATATTCTGCCAATACTTGATTTCTTGTTCTCAATGTTATGTTCTTTGCAGTAATTGAATGTAAGATGTCATCAACCTGAAACCAGCAACCCCTGGCAAGCCCAGGCAGGGTTTTTATGCACCTATTCATGAATCATATGTAACATTCACTATATTTTCAGCATTCTCCCATGCTGAATATTTCTCAAGTACAATGTTTTGAACACCCAGTTTCTGTTTAAGCTTCTGATTTTGTATCTCTCAATTTAATGTATTATATTCACTGTGGGAATCTGTATTTGCCAGTTCCAAGTTTTGTTGATATGCTGCAATCTGTGTAATAAATCCTGCTGCTTGCATTTTTGTAAAACAAAATTTGCAATTTTTAATCATGCATCTATAGGTGTGCATTTGGTTTCTGGATCGATGTGGTGAATTCCTTGATGTGCACAACATGATCTCTCCAAATTCATTGTTTAATATAAAAATCCTTCAAGGGGCCTTTCCCCGAGCTATCTACCCTTACACAAATGAAAAAAGAAAGGCTGCGTTTACAGGTTTAGCAAGTTTCAAAGTTTGTTTGAATAACAGAGAGAGTTGAAGACTAATTTGTTTGTGTGTGATGCTGATGATGGTACTAATGTTTTTCAATTACAGAATTCAGACGGTTGAACGATAAGGGATCTGCTATTTGTGCTCTTCTGCTGGGAGTTGGTACTGTAAGTAAACCCAGTGGCTTATAAAATATAAACAAGATCATTCTTTTTTAGATTCCTTTTCCTGGGTGTTGCCTGTTTTGGCTGCATATACTTGGAAGTTATTATTTTTCTTCTTTATACTCAATGCCTTGAACTAAGCCAATTACCATTAGGCTAAGTCTTAATCATACTAATTTTTTATTTGGATTTCCACAATGTGAGAGTATGGAGCATTGACTGCCTCTTTTTCTTCAGGGTTGCTTGTTCTTCATGCAAAGTGAATCACAAGTAGCCACATGGCTTTCCATGATGGGATATTAAGAAAATGCCCCAAATAGAGTAGACTGCACTATAGGTTTAAATTAAGTCTTCAATTAGCAGTGCCCGACACTCTTACATTCTTCCTGCTGTAATTCAGAGGCAAAAAGCCTTCACTCGATTTATTAGAGTCAAATAGACGTGTAAACATCTTGAGACATCTATCTATTAGTCATTTTGAGTTTTCAGGTGAATCGGACTTTAACAATTATTTAGTTCGAAAGTAAAATGAGAAAGCACTTGAAAAGTAGTCCAAAAGGATAACTCAGAAACAGTTCTTTCTTTTTTATTGTCGTTATCTCATAAAGTTCAGTGAATTTCTTTCGAAGAATTAGATAACAACAGCTTTACAGCCTCCCAAAAATATGCAGTTGTTGGTGTACAATTGTCATTATAGATAATAAATAGTGGGATGATTTTGTTCCGTCATGGTGAATTGAGTGAAGTTTAATTCATAGGCATGTTCCTTGGTTTTGACTTTTGACTTTCACAAACTCCATGATAGTGGGGACTTCTCTTGCTACATATCTAACCCTTTGGCATTTCTATGACTTCTTGTAAATGTTGTTGTGCTGCCCAAACTCTTTGACCTGATTTTTTTGGCAAACACAGCTGATTTACTAGTACTACTTGCCTATAGAACTGCAGTTTTTGTTCACACCATTCAAAGTCACTGTATGAGTAGTTTATCATTCGTTATAACAGTGTTAATCTTACTGAATGTTACTACTTCTGTTATACATCAAATTGGTAGTTTTTGTTCACTTGAGTTGGCTGAGCTCTTCTTTGGGGATCATGTTAAAGACTGAAATTGGTATTAGTGTACAAATTGCGAGGAGGTCGTGCCGACTTAAGATTAAACCCTCTACCATACTTAACTAAGGTAATAAGGGTAAAAAAATAGTCATTTTGGAGGATAGGTTGGTATAGTCAACCAAGAACCGGTGGATTGGAATATTTGTCTCTACCTACCATGATGATGATCTTATTTTGACTTCAATGGAGAAATCTGGTAGAATTTGATTATTCTTTTATGTAATAATTTCCTTTAGACCCTAATTAATTCCGTCAAAACAGTAGAAAGACATTGGTGAGCTTGGTGAAAATGTTAGCATTGACAAGATTGTGTTTGTTTGCTGAAATTTGTGGAACAAGCCTGTAGATTACATTAACATCACAAACATGGAAGTTGAACAAGTTTTTGTTTATAGTGCAAAAAAACTATATGGGTCATACTACACTTATAGCACAAGTCCTTTCAGGGAACAATCAAGAATGTCTAATACAATCAAGAAAAGCTAAGCAGTTACAATTCTTTTGTTCAGGAAGAACAAAGAAGCTGCAAGAATGGCAAATTCTTCTCCCAAGAAGAATCAGAATGTGGACTTAATGGCCTCGACCTTTCTTGCTTGGTCCAGAAGCCAGAGAGTACACTAGACTCCTTATTGTTGCATGGATACTAGGGTTGTTGGAGGAAACAGCAAATGAGGCCAACCCATCAGCTCCTGCGCCACCATTATCCTGTTCTTCGCACCCAGCTTCTGATCGAAGCGCCCGACAGTGGATAACACTGAACTGTGTTGACAACAGCAGTACTATAACACCCAGCACAAACCAGGAGCTCTTCATGGACGATGTAAAGCTATTCTTGCTCATCATCATCATCATATCTCTGTTGAAAGTCTGAGATTTGAGAAGCTTGAGATTGTGGTTTGGTTGAAGTATAATGAATATGAGTTTAAGTTGTTGAGGATTGTTGTGGTGGTGTGGTGACGAGGTATATATAGGAATCATCGGCACGGGACGGTGAGGGACTTTTCTTCAATGGGACCCATGAAAAGTTGCGGAAGGTGTTTGTGAATGAGTTGGAGAGAAGTTTTTTTTGGTTTGAAATTGGTTTGTGCCGTTCCAGATTGACTTTTTGGTTCAAACCCAGTTACATGTACAGTGAGGTCACCAATCGGACGGTGAAAGGGTCTGATTCGGCAAAGGTGATATGAGTCACAATTGTGGCCTTTATGCATGTTCAAGTTAAAAGCTGATGAGCTACCACATTATCCCCTTGCTTACAAGTCCTTGTGCCCCGGTTATGGTTTCACACCGTGACGGCCTGTACAAACTCACAGTCCAGATTTGATTCGATCCTTTTTAAGATTCTATGCGTGTCAGATGGAGAGTGCAACTAAAGTTTATTTGTCTAACTGATCCAACACCTGAACTTGTGACCTGAAACCAAAGTTTGAGTCTCAGGACGGTATATCGCCTCTATTCTCTGTGTTTATCAACTCGTGTCGGTCTCCAACTCTGTATTCGGTATCTAACTATATTTGGTCTCCACCTCATTTTTCAGTTCCGTCTCTGGTATTTGTATTCGATCTCTACCTCTGTCTCCGTCCCCCGTATCCAGCTCCGTCTCCGACCTCTGTATCTGGTCTCCGTCTCCAGCTGGGTATAATTCCCCAAAACCTTCAGTTCCAATCTCCGTCTCCAAGTTTCGAGTTCAAACACTAGTAATCGTCACTTCATCGCCATAGCCGTCATGTGCCGCCACCGCATCATGATTTTTTAAAGTCAGATTGATGTTGGTTTGATCACCCACATCAATTTGAGGGGTGTCAATCAGAGTTAATTGAGGTTATCATGTTAGACGCATTAAAGTTTAGGTTTGAGTATTAAGATTTCTTAGTAATATTATATTTTCTAGTTTGGTTTATATTCTTATTGAACATTCTCTATTTTAATTCATAATTAAAATTAAGGTAGTATTCATCAATAAATTTTGAGATTAACATTGTTCCTCCTAAAATGAGTTTGGTGCTTGCCAAACGATGCCTTTTCCTTATGTGTACACATGATACGATAGGACCCATGACCTATACATCATGTGGAAATTGAGTTCTTGCTCTGCAACAATATTATAGACGGTGCCAATTGCAAGCATGCATGAAGGGGTTTGGTCTCTGAAAATCTAAGGGGACCCATAAGATTTGGGGGAGGAAAAAGAAAAAAGATGGAGGGATCTGAATGAATCGGAAATGTTAATATTTTGTTAGCTGTTTTGGTGTCATGTGATTTTCAAAGGAAGAGTGTCGTTGAATAAACTGGTGAATCGGCCATTTCTATTTTCCAACCTACGATCAAGAATTTCGATGACATGTGATGTCCTTACTAAATAAGGTGGTCCCATAAATGATGAAATCTTTGACAGTTTGGTACGTGTAAGAATGTCAAAGGTTGATCACATGTCGTGTTATTATTCTGTGGGCCCAAATCGGCCAATTCCAACTGGTCACAAGAACAATTTCTTGAATGTCGGTTTGTAATATGAGTTTTCCTGATTTGCTGATAAAGAAAATTTAAATTCATTAACATAAAAATTGATCACATGTCGTGTTATTATTCTGTGGGCCCAAATCGGCCAATTCCAACTGGTCACAAGAACAATTTCTTGAATGTCGGTTCGTAACATGAGTTTTCCTGATTTGCTGATAAAGAAAATTTAAATTCATTGACATAAAAATTTGAGAAGTTTCACGAATGATGTAAAAGAGTTAAATTGGTCTATATGTTATAAAGTGAAATTCAAGTCAAAACTCAATCCTACAACATGTGCATCAGTCGAATTTATATAAAATTGGATGGATAGTTTGTGAAATCATGTAAATATTGGAGACACTAGTATAAAAATATTGAAACCAAATGAAACATGGATCACATGAGAATGTTTCCGTGACTGAGTAGGATCTTGATTAACAGATCATTATGGGGTGGAAGAGAATATATAATATTTGCAACTAATTTTAAACAATTAACACCAACAACAACTACTAATTAAGTCAAAACTACAACATATATCCTCATCTTGTCCTGTTTTAGGATATATATATATATATATAGCTCATAGACATGAGTTGCAGATCAAAAATATCAAGAACAACGATGACGATGAAGCGCGGCCATGTCCTAACCTTGATCATAGCCTCAGTACTGATCTTCCTCGTACTGTCATGTTGTGCCATGCAAGTGGAGAGCTCGAGGCCTCTTTTGAAGAAAACTGGTTTGAATGTTGCTCGAGCCTATTCTGGTCCCAGCCACAGAGGAGCTGGTCATTCCATTAACACCTGATACATCATTCTCAATATTCTTGTTCCTTTTTACTACTTACATGTATTCGTTTTCACTCCAACAATATTAATTTCATGGGTCTTTTTTGCATTGGGCCACATCACATTAATGTATTTGATTTGTGACAATATATATATTCACCTTAGGATCACAAAATATCTTGATTATGAACAAATTATGTATGCTTGATCCGATTGAAGTGAAGAGATCGATAATCACAAAACCAGTCCTTTTTACCATCTATTTACATAAAGTTCACTGATTAATATCATATATCTCGTGACAAAATTTAATTTCAATCTGTAATTATCATCCGAAAACTTGAGTTGACATGAGATTATCAAAAGAGCGGGCTAGGACAATAGAGATGATTATTTGGTTGATGGGATTATCTCGTACATTTCACATAATCTCGTATTTCACAACCGAAAATATCTTTTTAGCTCTGGGAGTTAAATGTGTGGTAAATTCATCTTCTTAGTTTACTTGGTCCTAAGATACAATCGGCCGTTTAAACTAGTTTTTTGTTTAGTTACATCATATTATGGGCCTTTTGATTTCATTGGGTCACAGCCCAATATTATAGTTGGGTTGGGCTTCGGACGAGGTTCATGTGGAGTTCACAACGCCAGCTTCCCATCTTACAATCAAAATTCTTAGGTTGATTATAACACAAACTCTAAGAACAATAAATATAAATTAAAAAGAACTCTCAAACTCTGGACATTTAATTTAATGTATAGTAAATTCACCATATTTATCCTTACACAATTAAGTATGGCTGTTTACGAGAGTAACAAGGAAAATACAATGTAAAAGATTGTTTACAATACTCAAAGGTTCAACATCAGTTGTGTTTTTGTGTATAATTTACTTGGGCAGTCATGTGTTACGATTCTGTAATTTGGTAGGTATATGAAAGTCATTTATATGGGTAGTTCTTTGCTATTAGCCGGTAGAACTACGAAAACGAACGTGGTAAAACTTCGATGTCACGTGTCGCGCGTTGGAACAAACTTAACAATATCTTTAACGATCCAACTACTAGTAGAAGTTCGGAAGTTTTATCATATTTGTATTGGAATGCATCTCCCCATAGAATAGTTACAACCTCTCCCTCCTCTCTTGTTTCTCGTCTACCCAATTCTCAAAACCCTGATTTCACAATAATTATTTTATACTTTCTTTATTCATGTTGGCCTCCATCATAAACAAGACGACATGGACAATATATTGAAATTCAACATCAAACTCTAATATTATGTTAGAACATGTAAAATTGAGTCATATGTATCAAACCATACTTCACATTCAAAATGTCAACAAGCTTGATAGCTGGGTGCGACTCTTCACTTTACACTTCATGTACACTCTTTTCATCTTCAATTCTTTTTAAGTGAGTTTAATTTAATCTTCTCTTGCATGCTCGTGTATGTGTGGGTTCATTTTTCTTCATGCTTGTGGATGCACGAGTCTTTTACTTCACCACTCACTAGCCCAAATCGACATGCTATGATATCATGTAAAATTGGAACCCAAATTACTGAATCCCTATAATTATTTTTCAATAATAAGGAAAAGTTAAAGGACTCATCCCCATCCAACTCAAGTCTAAAAAAATTGCTACAAATGTTTCATCCATACAAAATTTCAAAATGTCATTGATTTATAAGTTAAATGTTATATAATAATATTAAATATGTGTCAATTTTATTACAGTGAGCTGACAAATATACAAAATAATTGTAGCAAAATTGACAAATGTGCAAATGGGAAACTCCTACCCATGCCCATTTGTTGGACCATACTAAAATGATTCCTCAAATATGAGGACGGTAACAAGTTCTCATAATTATAATAGTTCTCTATACCACTCACAAGTTACATCTCACTTCTATTTTGCGAATCTATGATTATAATGTCTAATAAATTGTTATAATACATAAACTATCACAATTTTTTAAACAAGTTATTTCTAAATGCACCATAATTATTTTAATATATTTGTATTCGTAAAAATGTTAAACTAAATTACTCAATTTACTGAAGTTAAATATTACATAGAGAAAATGACATTTTTGTGCACTTAAATATACAACTTTTCCATTTTTATACCGTAACTATTTTTTTCCTTTTTCAGTACCCTAACTATCATTTTGAGACAACTTACCCCTAAAATACCAAAAATACCCAAACTACCCTTAAAACTGAACCGGTGCAATTTCAACAATCTCTGGTTAGGTGAATAAATCAAACCATAATTTGATTAGTATAAAATTACTGTTTTACCCTCCATTGAATAAGAAATTTAACTTACAATTCAAGCGTGTATCTGCCTTTTCGAATAACAAATTTATAATTGAAATAATTGATTTTTTATATCAGGGGTAGTTTGGGTATTTTTGGTGTTTTATGAGTAAGTTGTCCCAAAATGATAGTTAAGGTACTGAAAAATGGAGAAAAAATAGTTAGAGTATGAAAGTGAAAAATTGATATACTTAAGTGCACAAAAATGTAATTTAAATTTAAAATTTTAATTAAAACATTCAACGGTTCCGTGCCTATTTATCATATAACATTGGAAACCAAGGTCAAACCCTATTTAAGCATTTTTGTATGTGTGGAGTCCGGTTGGTAATTCTTCAATTTGTATGCACCATTTTTATTTTCTATCCTTTTAATATGAATTTAGTTTACCTTTCTCTTCACGTTTGAGACTTCTTTTTATAAGCATGTATGCATGAGTCTTTTATTTCAACAATACTCGATTCACTTTAAATGTATTTGACAAAAACACAAATTTATTCTCAACACTCCCCCTCACGTGTATTCTACACCTGGGTCTTTATCAACTCACTCCTCCCACGTGAGCCATAGTAAAACGTGTCCTTTTTGCACGCGGGCTTATTTCCCCTTTACGTGGACCACAATATCGGGCTTACAGGGGAGCGGAGCCACAGGGAGGCGAGACTCACCAACACAAGCCCAAATCGACCCGCTCTGATACCATGTGGGACCATTTCCTTTATATACAACCCTTTGATATCATATTTTTTGAATGTAGGACTTTATATTCTCCACAACGTATGCTCACTTTAGCTCACCTTCTTACATAAATGGGATTAAAAGAACTATTCCAGTGAACTATGAGCCTCTCACCCAAACATGATGATATAAAATGTACCCAATTTAATAATATAAAAACAATAACTTGACAGTGTGAAAGCAAAGCAAGTATAGGGAACTGGGGGTTAATGCCAAAAGAAAAGGGTGATTTTGAGAAAGATCCAGCAAATGTTGTTTGGAATGGAACTAGACAAGGTTTTGGTAGCTTTAATGAACACAGAGAGGTAACGTGCGTTTGTGGCTTCAGCCAACGACATACACCAAAAGCCAACCACTCCCCTGATCTTTTCTGCTTTCATTTTCTCTCTTCTTTTTTTAGACTTTTGTGATGAATAGTCATTTCTTGTCGCTACCTAATAAACCTTGGATCTTCTTCCTCCACTTCATTTCTCTAAAGTAACTCATAAAACCTTATCACTTTGAGTTTCATCAACATTCTCGTCCGTTTGACGAGCATAATCTCTATCAAGTTTCTAGCGGGTTACAACTTAACTCGACCGAAGAAAATAATGTGTCTAAATTTATTTAAATTTTTACAAATATGGATGTCGATGACGGTAGTTAGGTCCACACGTGAGTTCGCAGTCGCACATTGAAAGAGTATTAGGTATAATAAGGGTTTATATATACATTGGACTTTAGACGTAATAGGCTAGTCTTTTGGGTTGAAGTTGGTCTTCAATGTGTATATATACAGGCTTCCATGGGTGCTCATCATAAATAAGGCATGTATCTCCTCAACACTCAACAGTGACGCTATTTGTAGGTCCAAAGTATACATAAACTCTCATTATACTCAGTACGACATGACAGTTAGTTATACTCAGTACGACATGACAGTAACTAACAAGTCAATAAGTACAAAAAACTGTCATACATTCAAATGTTTTTCTTTGAAAACTTTAAATAAAAATTATTTTTATCAAAATAAAAGTTTTTGACACAAAATTGTATTTTAACTCGCACCAGAGATGCTCCACCGAAATCTAAATCTTAGTATTGAAAATGGCACCAGCCGCGCTTGTGGTCAAAACCAATATAAGTCTTTAACAAGAAAAACCTTTCACACAATCCACAAATATACATGGAGAAATAAATCAGTACACCATTAATGAAAATCTAAAACTTTCCATGTGGTATTATAAAGAAAATGGGAAATGACACTAGATACACTAGAAACATTATTTTTCTAGCATATGTACACTTGAATAGGGTTGAGCATTTTAACCCGCTGGACCGGACCATCCATTAGAACCGACCCGTCCATGAACCATGGATTGGGCCACGAGTTTAAAATTTTCAATCCAAAAGAGAACAATCTAGATGATGGTTTAATCATGTCTAAACCGCTATTAAACTGGACCAGTCAGACCGTACCTAATTTTCTCACATATTTATATCCAACACCAACACCAACACTACATTCTACATCACACCACTCATTCTCAATATCTTATTATTTATTTTTTTATATGGTGCATGCATCATGCATGAGCGCACTCAACAAGAGGGCTATAGTGGCACACATGTGCTGATGTGCACCTAATAAAAAGACTGAAAACCCCACAACGAAAACTATTTAACCTGAAACTGTGCGAGGACAGAAATGTCAATTAGAGACTCCACATTAGACAAAAGGGTATAGGATGCGCATTCATTTCTCACGTTGTCGTCTTCGAAAACCAACAAGCCTGTTAGATACCCAAACCAGTAACCACCTCCATTTTCATTCTCACAGTTTATTTTGTTTTTACCAAGAATATATTAATTAGTAATCTAAAATTAAGATGAAACTGATAAATAAAAAATTCTACATGAATATAAACGATAAACCAATAAATGTAACTCAACTAAGGCCAACCTCACCTCTCGCACACTCTATCCTTACAACCATGTGATTCTTGGTATTTGAATAATAAACCATCTCATTTAATTGTATTTGGCTTGATTCATTTAATATTCACTAATATTTTTGTTTGAAATGTCAAATTAAAATTATTATTTTTCTTATACAACTACACTGATATGTAATAAAATAATTAAAATACTTATGTTTGTCTTTTGAATATTTAAAATGATGTCATTTATCTTTCTTTTTTTCTTCTTCTTCACTCTCCCCATTTCATTACTTGTCTCTTCTACTCCCAGCAATTAGAATAGAAACTAGTTAGGTTCAAAGTCACATCAAAAGGGTATGAGTATAAAAAATGTTTATATAACCATAAATCTAAGAGATTAGTCTTTTGTAGTCAAATGCGAGCTTTAATGTGTTAGCATGTGAGTTTTCTTGGATATTTCTCCTAGTTAAGACCCGAATTTCTCTTAACAGTGATATCAGAGGTTTGTTCATCTAAGTGCCACAAATCGTGATTAATAATGAAAGGTATAACACATTGGGGTGCAAAAAATATGAAGTAATACCTGAATATATGAAAGTTAAAAAACGTAAATTATTTAATGTATCAAACTGTGGTAACTCCACTTCTCCCCATGACATATTGAAGATAAATATACTTTACAAAATGCAACTCAATCTCATACATCAAGGCGATAGGTGGGGCCTTAACGTAACTGTCCTACAATTATTCACCCATTCCTTTTTCTAGCCCGTAAACATAAACACACTTCACATTTCACATAATAATAGAAGAAAAGGCCATAGAGAGAGGAGGGTCCAGTCTCGTAGCTCTTCTTTTTCATTTTTTATTAAGCCTCCCTCTCTTCACTTGTGGTCCGGACATGAAGCGCTCACTGGAACCTCCCTCCACCGCCCACGACCGCCGCAAGATGAAGAAAGTCGAAGAAGAAGAGGCTGAGACAAGCAGTGCAGGGTTGGTGAATTTGGACGAGAACCTTCTCTTCGAGGTCCTCAAGCACGCCGACGCTCGGACGCTGGCTCTGTCGGCGTGCGTGAGCAGGCTGTGGCACAGGACCGCCCAGGACGAGCGGCTCTGGGAGCTGATCTGCACCAGGCACTGGGCCAACATCGGCTGCGCCAACCACCAGCTCCGGTCCGTCGTCCTCGCTCTCGGCGGCTTCCGCCGCCTCCACTCCCCCCTCCTCAGCCCCTCCCCCTCCCCCCCCGGCCTGGCCCACGATCGCCAAGCCCGCCGCCGCCAAGCCCGCCACGCGGTGGGGCAAGGACGAGGTCCACCTCTCCCTCTCCCTCCTCTCCATCCGCTTCTACGAGAAGATGAGCTCCGGTGCCAGAAACCGATGACAAAATCTGAAAGATGTTGATCTGTTCACCCGCTCATAAAACAATATGAGCCTTCACATGTATGCTCGAGGTTTTAAGTGGGTTGGGCGGTGTGTTGGGCTTCAGACATGACATCAGAACGGTAAATATGAATTTTCTAAATTCTAGTTTGGGTTTGTTTTCATTTTCTAAACCAGAAACCGATGACAATCGGAAAGATGTGAATCTGTTCACCAGCTTAAATAACAATCTGAATATTCATCTATATGCTAGAGTATTTTTAGGTGGATTCAACTTCTGACGTGGTATCTGTTAGATGGATTTTCCGAATTCTAATTTGTGGGTTTTTTTCATTTTCTCTCAGAATTAAGTATTGTATTGTATTTTAATTATTAGATCTGAAGTCGAATTCATGACCGTGTATTTCTGTTACTATATGTAATTGTATATTGGAATGGAACAGCCGACTGGGTTTATGAATTCCGTGCCAAAATCTGAACTTGCCCTTCTGGATCTGCTGGGGGGCAGTGTTTGGAAGGCGAGAAAAGGAAGGAAAATGAATGATGGGGTTTGGGGGAAAGAAAACAAAAAACAAGTGGAGAGATCCGAATGGGTGGGTTGGAGTGATCAAATTAGGCGTGTGTAATGATGTGGGTGATTTTGTCCCGATGCCGAAACTGCAAGCGGACAGAAAGAGAGAGATTGTTGAAGTTTTTGCTAAAGATTGATTGTCCTTTCTATTTGGGCATTGTTTTGGGCTTGGCTTCGATTTTACTTGTTTTTGTTTTTAACTTTCTTCGATGCGTTTTATGATGTGGTATCCATAATTTATGACTCATTAATACGGTCACGTGTTGGACATTGATTTAGATATTTTGAGAGGTTTGGAGTTTAATGGGAAAGGTTTTCACAACATTGAATTATGTCTGCTGCAATAAGATAGAATAAAAACCGAGTTAAATAGTCTTTCGGGGACATGAAAACAGAGTTAAATATAACAGTATAATACAGGAAAATTGTCATTTTATTACACTGATATTAATACATTTAACTTAATTTTTAATGTGTACAGTGTTTTAACTATTTTTTTATTATAATGCACTCCATTAATTTTTTTGGATAATATACTAGTATTTTCCAGAAATGACAAAAATAACTCTTATAAAAAATAAAAATAAAAACTCAAGTGTACATTTAATATGAAATGACAATTGTGCCTTTAATCTAAAATTAAATTTAAGGGTATAATGCTCATTTCACAAAATAAATAAGCTAAAATTGAAAATGGGCTCTGGCGAGTCTTCAACGAGGGGTGTGCGGCGAACGTGAGGATGGTTGGATATGTGCGTTATGAACTCGAAATCAAGTGCATGGTGGACGGAGCCTCGTTCTGGCGAGCAAATTGAGCAAAACATGCCCTAATTTTGGGGCTAATCGATACATTTGGTTCACGTCAGAGGAGGAACTGACTCTCCGCGTCTAAGGGGGAGGTCTGGTTCGCGACTCCGGCTCGAGGTCGATGGTCGACGGAGGCGAGGCAGTTAGAAGCAAGGCTTGTGCCCTCTAGTTTGCGACTCTGGCTAGAGGTCGATGATGGGCGGAGATGAAGGTTGGAGATTGATGGAGATGAAGGCTCGAGATCGATGGATATGATCCATATGGAGGCTGGAGATCAAGGTCGGGTTAGGAGTAAGATTAGGTTAGAAATAATTTTGAAAATATTAAATATGCCAAAGGAAACAAATTTGATAGATTGTATTAAAACGAAAAAAAAATAAATAGTTCAGGTATTGCGCGGATTAAAAAATAAACATAAATGACCAATGCTTAAATATATTCAAATATCATTTTTTATAACATATGTATTCATCATTGGGCATAGTAAACGTCTCTTACATGTAGAAAATTTAATATATTATATTATTATGTTGTGTTTGTGTTAGACATTTAATATAAATATGATCGGGAAACTTTAAAAATAAACGTTGATGGAGGTGTGGATTCAAATATAAAAATATGGAGTGTGGGGGAGTGTGCAGAGATCACGGGGGTAGGGTAGTGGCAGTATTATGTAGACGTTTCGCGAGTAGTCTCCAGCCAGTAGAGGTGGAGGTTGTGAGTGTTAGAGCAGCTCTTCATGAATTAAGCGCAACTAATGGAGCCAGGAAGTAGTGAAGACCGATTGTCTCCGAGTAGCAGAAGATATCTGAAGTGATAAGAGCTTGTGAAATCAATTGGAGAGCATCTTGGAGAATTGCAATAATACTATTAGAAGATTAGCGTTTAATATTTTGATTAATTTTGTTCATAGAATTCGTAACACGACAGTTCATGAGCTAGCCAAATTTGCTTTAAATCATATAGATTGGAACCATGATGAGGGGTTTGTCTCGTCGCTATTTATTGAGGCGGTTAAACTTGATGTCAATCGCAAATATTAATAATTTTCTAATTTTCAGCAGAAAAAAAACATATTATTTTATGTCATGGTTATGGGGACACCTTAAATTAGTGTTGTCTGCTAATGAGTTACCGTTGGAATCAAGTGGGATGATTAGAATATTAGATCATTAATGAAAATTTAACCAATTAATGTGTTGTATTTTACTTTGTAAATTTAGTTGTATTATTTTTGTAAATCAATTAAATCAGACAGCTTGGGCTTGACCTTAATCTCTTCCTATATTGAGATCAAAGTTCAAGTCTCAATTTGACATTCATAATTAAATGTCTTAAATATCCTCACGGAAAATAACTAGTTGATTAGGACAAATCACTAATCGTTATAGAACACAAGGAACCAAAATCATAACACATACATTAGGACACTCACTATAATGAGAAAAATACAAAACCCTAAGAACTATTTATATTTTGTTAAATGTAGACTGAATTTGTAGTTTATTTTTTAATGGAGTTATTTCAGATAAAAGCTATGTGCAAGCCCAGCTCTATTTAGACTGGATTTGAATTAGTGGGCTGGGCTGTTTGTTTTCAGATGATCAGCCCCGGCCTAGTCAAGCCCATGACAATTACAATTCACAGTTTGATGGTTAGGGTGGCTATATAATATATAGGCAAGCTCATAATTTTAAAACCCACCGGAAATGATCATTTTAGGAATACTAAAAATTTCCCAACCGACATAGATTCAATATTTTTGATTTAACTGAGTAGAGAACGATTAATACAAGTATAAATGAGTCAAATCGAGTCTTAATTTGACAGGGGTCAACTCTTGAAAAGATGTTCGGTTCAATCCGGATCAAACTCAAACGAGTTAATGCAACTGAGCTTAAGTTGGGCTAAAAAATAGACAAGTTCGTGCTCGGCTCGAACCAACGTTGTCACTTAATTTTTAATACAAATAATTATTAAAAGTTAAAATCAATATCAAACAAAAAGATTACAGTTCATTAAATACTAAAAAACCAACTCGAGATCGGCTTGTCTAATTTTATTATAAATATTTAATAAAGTTAAAAAATATATAATTAATTATTAAACAAGCTGGCCCTCAAGTCTATCGAGACTTAAAAGGCCAAGCTCAAACTTTACTCATTTATCAAACGAGTCCAACTTTGAGTTCGAATTCGGTTATAAAGAGTTTGAACTGAATATTTAACAAATCAAGCTCGAGCCGCTCGTTAAAAGTTCGGCTCATTTACAACTCAATGAGTATGACTAAATTTGCTCTAAACCCAGAGTGCATCCATCCTATATAAAGAAGAAAAATGCTTTAAATCTGACAGGCACGATATCCTTGTTCCAACTAGGAGGCAATGGTGAATAAGTCTTAAATCGATTATGAACTCGTTGAGATAGTGGTCTCTTGATTTAGGGTCCACAGGCAAACCGCCAGTTTGTGGGTTTTTGGATGCGAAAAGACCTTTGACCCAACTGTTCGAGCTCTGATGATATAATGTTTGGCCCCGACTTCGGACTTTCTATCATACCCTTGCTTTACTAAATTTGATTAGGGTTGATTGTAACAGTATAAATATTTTGAATTGACTCGATAACTGTGCATTATTTCTTTTTCAATAAAATTTATTTCCCCTGTGTACATAGATATAGTCGACACTTAATAACGACCAACCACGTAAACTAAGTTATATTTGTGATTTTATTTTATAGCTATTTTTCATTATGACAAATTAAAAGAGTATCATAATGACAGAAGCCCAGTCCACTTAAAAGCTCAAGCGATGAGCAGATATAAATTAGACGCCCTCCGATCCATAGGCTTTTTAGGCCCAATGGCATATTGAGGTCGCGTCACATATAGCACCAAACTATGATAGCATGACAGAAACTCAACCCACCTAAAATCTCAACCTGATAGGTGGAGGCTCAAATTATTATATAAATTGATGAGTAAATTTACATCTTTTAAACGTGGAACTCAAACACACAAAATTCATCCGGATTCGTTCACAACAGCTTGGCCAACTTCGGTCACTTCACATCTCAGCATTTAGGGAACTTTCAGAGCAGGTGCTTTAAATTTCTTTGGGCAGCCTATTTCTTTGAGGTTCCTTTTTGATAAGAATATAGAGTATTATTGAATTGATATGTGTCCAAAGGGACTATTACAGTATATATAAGCTACAGGTACCTAGGGTTACAATATAAATAGGAAACCTATTGAGAATAGGACAAATATATATAATTACAATGAACAATATTTAATAAAAATATATTACATTTCATTTTCATAAACGAGCTAACTTTTATTAGGTAGAAGTATTAGATGAAAAACAAATGCTAGTACGATAAGAATAACATCTCACTTATAAACGCGATCAACACATGAATAAAAATCTCACACAAGACAATAAATTACTCAAATATTGGTTTGCTTAACAAACTCTACTATACATTTGTAATCTAACTCAAAATATCATACAATTGATTATATGTAAGTCGATAAACGCAAAAAAACTAACAAGCCCTGATAGTATACCAAAATGTCACATTGTCAGCCCTGATAGTATACCACCATGAGCCTCGGGACCCACCATTTTGTTGCCTTCTTCAGCTCATTGTATGAGTAGCGGTAGGGCCCGACCTCGAGCTCCCACTGCTCTATCACCTTCGTGTTTCGAAGTGAAATCCGAAAACCACCATGAGCCTCAGGATTGCTTTTAAAGCCCCCCAAAATGGTGGTTCCCAATGCTCATGGTGGCTCTGTCGTCAACTTTGGCGACACAAAGCCGACGTCTCTCACTGGCCGACTAAGGCCGATCTCTACCGCATGGGTTGATTTGGTTTTGATTGTTGCTTGTGTTGTTTAAGAGGTGAGAGAGGGGAAGAGAGAATGACATTTTTCTAAAATTAGAATTATAATACCTATGAAAGAATTATTCAAACCCATACAGAACCAGAAAATAAACATTCATAAAAAAAATTGATACGGTTCCACGCTGGATTCAGTTATGGGCTGATTTAGATGGATAATTGAGCTCGATTAACGAGAGAGCTCTAATCTCAATTTAGCATTCGTTATAGAGTGAACACAAGATCTCGTAGTAACAACTAGGGTTTTTCTTTAATCAATGCATAATTTATTCTATGACTTCATCAGGTATTTATAACTTGTCAATTACACACTTCCAATTGAACTAGGACAAGACTCTCCAATCAACTGAAACTCCACTCCAAGCATCTGGCTCCAAACTAAATCCCAATACTAATAATATAATAATAATTAAAAGATTTGATAGGAATTGGATTATGATTCCTATCAAAATGACATAAAATCAAATGCAAGAAGCTATACAATTTAACCCAAGTCTTCTAAACCTAAACTGTTTGACCAAATGAAGCTACAGAGGAAACAAATACTGCAGAACATGTTCATAAATAAAAAAAGCATGTGATAGGAATGAAGTTTATAAGTTTTTACTGTTTGCATTTTGTTAATACAACAACTTCATGATCCAAGTTATATGATCTTAAAACAGTAAAAAAAAACATAGTATCAAAATCTTCCTACATAACTCAAGTTGAAGATAATTTTTTTTAAAGAAGATAAGAACAACTTGAAATAGCTTCACTCTCTTCACAGTTTCATTATTACAAAGAAATCCTGGAACCATTATGTTGTAAGACCAACCGTCAACTACGGAGCCATTCTCCTTGAGTTCATTGAACAACTTTTCAGCTTCATTTATCATAAAAGTATTATATGTTCGCACATTGTGTTGGGGAGATCCGAGCCTTACCTAGGAGGAGCACCCAAGGAAAGCCCACATACACATTAGAGCTCACTTTTGACCCAAAAGACTAGCCTAGTGGGTCTAGGCTCCAATGTGTATATAAACCTTCCTTATACTCAATATTCTTCCAATGTAGGACTTTGAACTCACATGTGAACATAAGAGATTGGGTTGCAATCCCTTTGCATGGAGACTATAAAAACGACATCGTACGCGTATAACGTAAGCCACAATGGGCTAATTGAATATGGGCCGAAAGCAGAACTGAGCCCTGAGCCCATATTATTTTGTCGGTGTTTATAAACAGAGCAATGCTCAGCAGGAGAAAGAAGAAGGATTGGGTCTCCATTATCGCCGGCGAAATCGAGTTGAGGACAAGTCGCAGCCTGAAACTGAAACTACTGCCTGTTTAGGTCAGTTCTTCTTTCTACAGCCTGTTTGTGTCTAAATTATGTATTTCAATCTTGCTACTGTCTTCAACATTCAATTCATTGTAGATTGTGTAACCAAAAATATTCTCCCCCAATACTACTCACCTGACTGATTCTCAGTATTTTGGGGGAAAGGTTTTGTCACAAGGATTCGACCCTTATTGTGGTGTCGAGGAATTTCTGGCTCCTCTTTTTGGACTAGGGAATTGGGGAGAAATCAGCGAGCTGAAAAATAAGGAGTTCTGAACATGTATTCATATATAATTACCATGAAAGACAAAACTAACAATATTTTAGTAGACCCAGTGAATACTTAGTTAAACTGACCAATGAGAACGAGTTTTGGTCAGCTCAATTTTATCGACTTCTCGGGGAGAACTCGATATTCTTGTCATAGCTAACCTATGCAGGGATATTGTTGACAATTCATTTTAATTAACTATTTATGATAAGAAGTGGACATATATTTGGGACATCCATTTTAGGAGAGTAGCAGTGGGATTTTGGGAAAAGGGTGGGTTGAAAATAGAACTGAGTGACATTATCAGTCTTGAATAAGATAACTAGCAAATGATCTTAAGAGAAAAGCAAAAGGTAGAATTACATCAAGTAATAAATTACCAAGTACAAG